>VZRL01006548.1:352669-448718 GCA_013397895.1 Origma solitaria | reverse complement strand
CCGTGTGCAGCTCTCAAGGGCGGCCGTGCCTCCCGGTCCTGCTAGAGACACGGCGGGAAGGATGCCGCTCCCAACCCACCGGTCTGGGTGGGTGTGTAAGGGGCAGACACGTACCCCGCACGGGGAAGGTTCTGGTCTTAAGTGTCCGAGGGATTCAGGGACTCTTCACCCCTTGCCCTGGGAGCCAGAGCGGCTTCTGCCCTCCAATCGCAGCGTCCTGGCGCTGGGGGTGAAGGCATGAGGAGCTGGAGGACCACCTGTGCTAGCCCACCTGCAGCCCTTGAGTGGCACCGACGTGTTGGTGTGATCATTATTTGCAGCTGAACATGGGCAGTGAGCTGGCCTGACCACGCACAGACCCAGAGCAGCTTGCAGCTCTGAGATGCTAATTGTATTTTTATGTTGCTATTTCATCTCTGCTTAGCTCTTTTCAGAGATGGTACAGCTCCTGACTTTCATCAATATTTAAAGGCTGTGTTCCTGGAGCTCTCTCTCCAGGAAATTAGCATCTCCATCAAGAAACACCACACTGGGAATCTGCTAAAGAAGGCTTTTCTTACCTAAAAATAATTTTATTGCTCAGTAACAAAGAGCCAGAGTGTTATTCTAGGTACATGGACACTCCACCTCAATAACTGCCTTTCAGTGTACATTAAATCACTGCCATAACTAAAGGTAAAATGTACCAGAAAATTTTAAATTCCAAAAGAGATTTTCAAGCCACACACAAGAACAAAGGGTACTTTCACGTATCACTCAGATTGTTCCCATTGACTTTGTATACTTGCATAGCACAGTTCTTCCAAACACTTTGGAGAGTGGGACCCCAACACAGTAGCAGAATTATGTATTGCATGTGCCTTTGTAATAATTGTATTTGGCACACAACATTTGTCTGATTTATCTAGGCTGAAGGAAATGGAAAACTTTGGAAATCACAGAGAAGGCTGGGAATCCAATGTGAAACAGCTCTGTAGACATTTCAGTGTGTCAGTTAGAATGAACCTCCTATTGCTTCTGTGCCACTTTTTCCACTTAGCTGGAAGCAAATCTTGTAAAATACCATAAACCATAAATAAACCATAGCTCAGGGAGATCATCCTTCAGCAGAGGGGCTGCCATTTCTGCTTTGTAAGGAGTGTTTGCAAGCTGCCCCTGCCAGAAGGAACTGCAGTGAAGTGACAAGCGTGAAGGCACATACACCACAGGTTTTTTATACCATCTATAGCATCCTTTCTAACAGTAAGATCTTGATTTCCATCAAAAATTCTGTTACTGGCAAATCTGAAAATACCGTTAGTATTTTCAATAATTTAGACTGATCTCCAGGAGGTTTAGCATGTATAATGCTTTATATACAACATTATATGTTTAAAAAATGACAGTGTATTTTACAGTATAAAGATAATTTTTTGTAACACACATGGAGATAATGCTGGCAGGGTTTTTTTACACTAATTGTATTTGTTTTCCTTGCCTGCTTCTGATGAGAAACTGGCCAAGTCCATGTTACTGCTTCCAACTCTCAAGATTCAGCAAGCACTTCCCATTTTGTGCTTGCAGCACATAGTTTGAAGGTGCAGTGTCTCTAAGATAGAACAAATAGATAAAATTTATAGGTAAATGCACTAATTCAGCATCTTGCTCTGGATCACAAGCCAGCTATGCTAGGTGATATCTTCAGCAATGCAGTCTAAAATGAGTAAGTCTGATTCACATTTGAACAAAACCATGACAGCATTAGAATGGTCAGCAAGATGGTTCAAAAAACTTAGGCTGTTTGCAGTCTTTCACTAAGACTGTCCACCCACTCCCCATTGAAGTAATGCAAACAGATTCACTTCAGAATGACTGCAAACCTTTTTGTTCTGCAAATCTGCCTCAGTAGCATCATGTACCTACACCAGCAGCAGAAATCCAATCCACCTTCAAATAAGAAATACCATAAATTCTTTTCGTTGTACAAAGTTCTGAATCCCATCCCTGACAAGACACACTATCAGTGACCTCAAAACCATAGTCTGTTGTAATTTCCAGACATACAACCTCCAGAGATCACAGTAGCTGTTTTTCAGTTACCCTGCAGACAGAGCTGCAATCACATTACTTCATGTATTGTTCCAAAATGCTTAAATCGGCTAACAAGACACTGACTAAAAGAAAATATAGTGACAGACATGTAGGTAGTTCTTTTAATATGGAAAGCTCCTGAGGAGTCTGTGGTGAGAAGAGATGGAAGGAGTCAAGCCACCCAGGACAGATATTATTGCCGGCACTAGTGTTCAGAATGGTGCAAGATAATGTGGTAAACCTTACTGCTCCAGAGTTCAACTGATTCAACAGAAACTGAAAAATAATAAAATAAATTAAGAAGAAGCTGAAGACATTGCACTATGGAAAGCAACATTGCCTTTCCTTGTCACCTCAAGAACTGGCCCAGAGAGTGCGGCTGCTTGCCTGTATGGAGAGACTTTGCCCAGTGTAAGATGAAAAGCTTTCTTCACCTCTCCCTAGCAGAGCAATTTTGTATAAAAGGCACATTAAGATTTCAAGACCACATTTTAATGGGATTGCTTGTTGGACTAAGGTTTGAAAAAGTAGGTTCAGTTCACCTGTGGTTTTAAACTAAAGTAGGTCATCCTTCCCATTCAGTACTCCTAGGAGCATGTCTTTCCTGCTCCAGCAATTTTAAAAAATTTTTTGAAAAATTAAAAAAAACAAAAAAAAACCAAACAAAAAAAAAATCTGCAGGTCACGAAAATAATTCCTCTCTTTTTACTATCAATATAGGAAAAGTAAAAACATGCTAAACCACCCCTCCCCCATAGTTAGAAAACATCTTCCTGTGACTCAAAGGCCCCAGTGTGGTATATTGACTGCACATAATAGCCAAATTGAGTTTACATCAGTCAAATCTGATAAGCCGAAACTCTTTATGCCTATATTAGCTGAACTGAAGGAGGAGAAAAAAGAACATTTTTGTATGTAAAGACCTTAGATTTTTTACATAAGAACAGTCATGGAATAGAGAAGCAGACAAATATCTTGCCAGCCTTCTAAAGCTTGAATTTTAAGCCATGTGTGGATGTGCTCTGTGATTTCAGCAGGGTTTGCATGTTCAGAGCAAACCCTCTAGGCAGCGTTTACATGTTCCAAACTGCATTCTATTTCAGAGGTGCCGAGCTGCAAGTATTTAGCACCTCTAAGACCTCTAAACACCTCTTATTTACATACCTAGCTATGACATGACAGCATTCCCACAGCACAGCGTGTGGGCTTTGTTTGAAGGAAGTGGAATATTCAATTACTTTATTTCCATATAGTAAATTGTCTTGATTAAAAAAAAAAATCAACATACTTCTGTACCCTGCACCATCAACACCAATACCTACCAAATAAAAATTTAAAGTTCCGCAAGTGTCATGATGCAGATGAAAGGAAAGCAGACAGGTTTTCTGGAATGATGCCAAATGCCATCTTCCCTGTCTATGGAGGGAAGCTCCTCAGTCAAGGGTCCTCCACCAAGGCACCCACACCTTATTTTTCAGCCAGCAGTGCAAAAAGCTCCCATCAAAGGACCCAAGTGCAAATCTGTAGGAACTAGGATGTCTTCCTCGTTCCCATCTTTTACCAAAAGGAGCATCCCAGGACCACTGGTGACTGTATGTCATGCACATCATACTGTTCTCTTCCTGTTGTGCCCAGCTATTCAACACCAGCCAGAAGCTTCATTTGAACAGAAAATCTTTGTAATTTGGCCCAAGGATGGGAAACAAATCATGCCTTCATTTTTAATGTAAATGTAAACATTAGCAAAAGGCACACAATGCTCTATTCCTTCTAGACTAAATAAGGCTAAAACTAATTTGAGAGGTTTTAAACACTTCACTGTCAGTTATGTTCTAGAGACCCTGACTATTTACTCAGAAATTAATATAGTTTTCCATGATAGTCTGGCTGAGCAGTTTGGAAAATGCCAGGAAAGAATATATAGACTGTCTACCATACATGGTTGTGTCTCTGAGAAATAACTCAGCTTGGAAAATCAGCGAGAAAGATACAGGAAGAAAAATGGAAACACACACCGTTGGGGTTTTCTTCCTTTTAGAAATAATAACACTATTAGAATTTATTTTCAAACAAAATCTTACAGAGTTGAAGGCTGAGATATATCTGAAAGAACATTCAAGGATCATTTTATAACCATCAGAACTCAGCTGACTCCACAGAGATTGGTGAGACAGCAACATAAACCTACCTGCAGAAGAAAGCAGCAAAGCCTATTGGAGTTCAGTCTGAGCACAGGATTTCTGATTTCACATGTGGGCTCTGATCAGTGCAGTTATGAACCTTAGCATGAAAACAGAATAACTGTCCTTCCTAGGTGCATGAATGAGTGGCTTAGGGCTGAGCAAGACAGATCCTAGGACACTTCTTAAATGAGATATTCCATAAAATTCCATTCCCTGGAAAAATGCAGCACTATATAAAATTGAAAATATTGCCATAGTAAATCTAATGTTATTTGGCAGCATAAAATGAGTGCAATACATAATATTTCTAATTATCCAGTCCTAATTCATAGTATAGTTGTCCTTCTAAAGTAAAATAGAAAATAGAAAATCATAACATGTTTTCATTAAGGCTGAGTTCAACCTGCTATTGCATTCACACATATTTCTATCATAATAAATCGTTATCTTTAAAGCCCCAAGGCAACCCCAGTTCATGCGCAGATCACTTACACCTCTTCCACTGACACATCTCACAGCATTTGCTACAAATTCCATAAAATGTGAAAGCAGGCCCAAATACTGCCTTGTGGTGTTTTGCTTGACCAATTTCCCTTGGAGTGCCATGGTGCAGAGCCCCAGCTTCCATTACTTGAGGAGAAGACCCAGAGAGTTGCACCTTGGTCATGCATTCACTTTATTAGTACTACCTCCCCTTCTCCTGACTGAGAAGGAATGTACAGTAAATATTTTTACTTATTAACGAGAAATTTGCAGAACATTTGTTGGCAGTGTGCCTGAAGAACATCACTGATTGTCACTGCCATCGAAAAAGGGGAAGGGAGGAAAGAAAGGTGATGTGTCAGAAAACACAATTGCTTGTGTTTTCCATCTCTTTCATAGATCTGTCCAGGGATTGCAAATGTATCCACAAGGGTTCTTTCACCGTTTGACCACATACTTGCATGTCTTGGGATTCCCTCCAAATAACCTCAGTAAAGGAAACCAATTATTTTCCCCAGATAGGAATGAAACTACCATTTGCATTTATGAGTGCATCAATTAAAGGTTTAATCGAGTTTATTGCACTTGCAGAAAGGAGAGCATCTGCTCAGGTTCTACTGACCTTAAATGACAGAGAGTATCTCAGTATGACAAGTGACTATACCTCTCCATTTGAGAAAATGATGTTTCTCAAGCATCTGGGGCAGCACAAAAATAAGAACAGGACACAGGTGGGAACAGTGGGTTGAAGATTTATCTTGGTAGCACTCACTATCTTTGCCCTATAGCAAACAGCAGTGTATGCTGCTGAGGCTGGTGTGATCAATCTCTGATTCACTGAGAATTAACCTGAATTTTAAGGAAATTCCACCTACTATTAAGAAAAGTAAAGTGTGCCTTTATGCATTAGTTAATATGAAATAATGTCAATCCTCAAATGAAAGCATAAACTATAGAAGAAAAAAAATACTATCTTTTCAAATGTTTACTTTTGATGAAAGGTTTTGTTCATCAAAAATTTACCTTTAACAGAGTATACATATTTAATTTAATTGCTATAAAAATCTCTCACTGTTTTTGACTCTAATAGTAAAATGATCTGCATCTCATGGAAGTACCAGTTAAATCTTACTCAGGATCTCTTCTTACCATCACTTCTTTTTGTTTTAAATTTAGGAAAGATCAAAAACAACAAAATGAGATCACAATAGTTCCCATTGCAAGTTAAATTTACTAGGCACTAAATTGTTCCACGGAAGGGAACAAATAATATAGATGACTAAAAGTGTTTTAAATAATCTAGATTAACTGGCATAGGCAGCTATTTTGTTGGTAGACACAGATATAAAATATTCCAAAGGCAAGCTATCTTTATCATTGTCTCCAGAGATTTCTAAATCAGAGGAAGGATGTGAGTAAGTGGATGACAGGCACAGCAGGTGGTGTACCACTGGCATGCATGCACAGTTGCCATTTCCAAATACTATATCAGCTGGTTGATTAATTAGTGGCAACTCAATTATTTCGGGTGGAATTTACTGCTTGATCTTAGCAGGCATAGTACCATATTGCACTAGAGGAAGTGAGAGCAATCAGGAAATATGAAATTTCCCCCAGCCCAAAAGTCAAACCAAGATTTAAAATTCACAGTGAAGTCAAACAGTCTCAAACACATCAAAGGTAGAGGGTTTTTTGCACTGCTGTTGCAAGTGTCTCATTTGCCTTAATCATACACACCAGAGCTTCAAATAAATGTAAGTTTCAAAACCAACTCCAAACAGAATAACCCAGAACAAAAACAGCTATAATATTACATAATTATAATTCCCAAAAAATGCTTAAAGCACATGTTGGGGGGAAAAGGGAATCATAAATATTTAATCGAAAAACCAAAACCTGTTCACACCGTAAATTAGGCAACTACTTTTAAAAGACCATATTACCTCCAAATATTTTAAACATGCTGTCTTGTGCACATATGTCCCAACTCTTCCTCTATCAGAACCATTGCTGGTTTTGGGGTTTTTTGTCCACTCTTCCTATTCTAATTCTGAATAAAGAGAAGATCTATAACTAAGCTTGTGATGAAAGCTCTGTTCATAGTTTGAGACTGAACTTCCATTTCTTAAATGAATAAATTTCCTTGAACAGATTCCTTGTAATATTTCTTCCGTTCTGGTAGAAATAAATAAAATTTTCTGTCCTGGTTTCAGCTGGGATAGAGTCGATTTTCTTCCCACTAGCCAGTACAGTGTGATGTTTTGAATTTGGTATGAGACTGATTTTGATAACACACTGATGGCTCAGCTGTTGCTCAGCAGTGCTTACCCTGAGCCAGGGGCTTTTCAGGTTCCTGTGCTCTGCCAGTGAGGGGCAGCACAAAGAGCTGGGAGGGAGCATGGCCAGGACAGCTGGTCCAAACTAACCAAGGGGATATTCCAGACCACAGAACATCATGCCTAGCACATAAACTGGGGGTAGTTGGCTGGGAGGGGCCAATCGCTGCTGGGAGATGGGCTGGGCAGCAATCAGTGGGTGGTAAACAATGGTACTGTGCATCACTTGTTTCTATTGGTTTTTATTGCTCCTTTTCTCTCTTTTCCATTACAATTGTCAGGAGCAGTAGTAGTATATATATATTCTTTTTTTTTTTTTTTTAATATTAAACTGTTCTCATCTCAACCCATGAGCTTTGCCTCTTCTTTCTGATTCTCTTCCCACCCGGGCAAGGGCAGTGAGGTAGCAGCTGCATGGCTCTCAGTTGCTGGCTGGGGTTAAACCACAAGGAACTTTTTTGGTGCCCAATGTAGGGCCCGGAGGATTGACCTAACAACAGATCTGATCAGAGCTTGTTAAAACAAATTCATTATAAGGAACCATTTGGTTTAACACTAGCTGGTCACCATGTTTTTTCATTTGCTCTCTGCGTGTGTGCTCAGAGGCACATTATAGAGCACTGTTCTTGATGCACATGTTCCCTGTGGTGATGCTTATCGTGGGTGGGCTCTGGGCTAAAACTATAACTGTTGTTCTTTGCGGGAGAGGTTTATGACTTGATGGAATCGCTGATCATGAGCCTAATTCTGTCTGTGCTCGGTACTGCATCACCGCTGGAGCTCGGGAGCCATCTGGTGGGAGCTATTAACAATCGCGCCTTTTAGCTGGTCCTCGTAGAGACAAAAGGACCTTAATTTCCTGAACATATCTTTAATTTGTCTGTTTTGTTGAGTATTAATGTGACAGCTTGCGAGATGAGCTGAGAAAGCACGAGCGGGAGATTGTTCCTCAGGTAAACATCCCAAGGATTTACCTTAAAACTTTCTCTGTAAGAGATGGGCAGAGATGTTTCCTGAAATAATAGCACATAGATTTACTTCTCTCAAATATTTTTTTCCTGGATCCTAAAAATAATTAATTAATGGATAGTCCAAAGATGCTGATCTTCCTTAAGAAACTACAGGAAAATGTGCTGTTTAAACAGCAAATGAGAGGACTCAAGCCGAGAAGCATTAACATTATCTAGACATCATATTAATGAATTTACTTAATCAAAGAAATCCTTTGAAGGGAATTTTCTTCATCAGATAAGAGAAAGTAATTATCGGCAGGGAGAGGATATGGGTCACAGCAGAAAGGGTGCCATGGTCTGCCAGGGAGAGACACCGCGTGGTGACAGCCTGAAGTGCCATTCCTGCAGTCACCTGAAAAGAAACAGCAGAATGAATCATATAATGATTAAATAATTGCCTATAAAGCCACCTCTTTTAATAATACAGGTAACAACAGGACAGATCTGATGCAAAAGTGGCAATTCCTGTTTCCAAAATGCCATTCACAAATTTAAGCTCATCTTTGAGCTCACAAATCAAAGTGTTCATCTTTTTCACGCCTTCCTCTCCCCTTGCCTGAGATGTGACTGTCCATGAAGCTAGAGCTCTCATTCATCACATCCTCTATGAACTTAATTCACAATAAACAGTTTTGCCATCAGTGCCAGGCACCCCCGCCAGCTCATCACATTAAGAAAATCCTACTGCTTAAAGTTGTTTTTTTCAAATTTTCTTGTCTTCACTTAAAAGATCCTTCAAAGCCCTCCCTTCCTCTGCCTTTTGCTGACACCTTTGTACACTTACATTTGTACACTAGACCTCCTAATTCCTAGACAAAGGATATGAAGGAAAATCGAGGCTTCCCCAACTGTAAGAGCCACAAGAACTCACGGCCACAGAATTCACTGCAGCTTTGGTCAGGTGTGGCATTGTGATGTACACAAGCTGCCTGTTGAGGTCTCCTCAGCTCATCTGCTCTACTCTGCTGCTCCCACCAAGGGGAGGCCGTGCAGGGGAGGCCAAAAGGCAGCATCTTGACCGGCCCCTCTCTGCAATTAAGAAAGCCAAATTGCTCAAAAGAAGTTCTGCCCTCAGCAGAGGTGGTGTTCACACTTCTCTGCAGGTGTTCAGAGATGCCCCTGAAACCGGAGGACCAAGTAGGGCTGCTGCGAGACAGATGATTTTTCTCATACTGTCAAAGGAGGAAAATGGGCATTTTATTCTTTAGAGGGTTTCCTGATGATTCCCATATGTGTTGGAAATAAACACTGATTGAGGGACTTTTCATTAGGATGTGCTTGGTACCTGTAGCTCTGGGAAGGCAAAAGATAATACTGGTTTACATTTTCTTCCAAATCTACCAGGCCAGCTAATCATGCAGCGACTCCCTTGCCTGGTTTTATCAAAATGGACTTAGCATAAATGGTTTAATCTAATGGAGATGGGAGAAGGAGAGATTAACCTGGATTGTGTTCACGGAAACAGGCTCAAGGACAAGTACACGTGCCTTTTTACTGGGAGCTCCATTGGACTGAATCTCAGGCTCAACTAAAACCAGTTTGATGGCAGCTGAAATACACAGAGAAAAAAATCTCCACACTTAAAAAATCTGGAATTATTATTTAATTCTCAAAGCATTAAAAAGGTAACTGAAAGGTAACTGAAATATATATATTTAAAATTTTCCATTAAATGAGTTATTTCTGAACATAAACAGCATCAAGGTAAGCTGCAGTTTTGTAAAATCAGCTGCAAAGCATATGGTTGAGCAGCCTCTGCTGTCTTATGTTCTACATGGTAGTGCTTCCAGGTAAAACCATTAACACCACTCACTTAAAATCCTCTGACTCATTTAACTTAGTGGCTTGGAATAAATGTCCATCATCTTCCTGAACCACAATGCTTTAACCTCATGCATTATTCCACCCACATTTTTCGTCTTTCCAGGCAACAGTTACACACTGAATATATATTTTAAACTTTCAGCTCCCTCTACTGTGCAAACATTAAAAAAACCCAAACCAAACAAACCAACAAAATAGGAGTAAAGAGGTTTAACCCAGAAATAATGTAAGGAAACACTTACAAGTTAATTTTTGTTTCCCCTTCTGTTGAGCAGCTAGGTTTTGAGCTTGTTCTGTGTTGATTTCCAGGAACCAGGCCTTATGAACCTGATCTTGAATTACCCTAGAGCACAACATCACAGTAGAGGAAGTGGCCAAGCCTCACTGCATATTCCTTTAAAAACTCAGTAGAATGCGCTGGACTTGAATGCTTAAAGAACTTCATGCAGCTGTCACGCTATGATGAGGCCACATTAGTGTGTTTCGATGTACATGTTGCATTGGTGAACAGCTGCCTCTATATCCCTCATACCAAAATACCAAACTTCTGCAGAAAACAGCTCCAAAAGCACTTTCAAAGACACAAAAGGTTCCAAGTGGAAACACGACTTTATATTGGTTTATGAATGAGAAAGAGAACTTAAAAGAATGAGAATTTAAATGAATGAGCTTAAAAGGATCGATACAGACCACACACAAAAGAAGTGTGTGGTACCATGGAGTGTTTTTCAAAGTAGGTCATGTATCAGTGACAAGCACACTTTTTGCCTTCCAAGACTGTGCTCTGCCACTGTGTATTTTGGCCAGTGATGCATGAAAAGCACTCCAGTGCTTCCCCTGCACTTGAATTGGACACAGGGAGAGCTGGGAAACAACAGCAGTGAAAGGTGCAGCAAGTCTGGAGCCCTTCCAACCGCAGGCTCTTTTGCACAAGGCAGAACATAGCAGTGCTCGCTCCCTTTCCAAGCTTGCAATGGGCAAGAGACCCAAAATATCAAATCACTGCAGAAAACAAAAGGAAACAAAAAAAAATAAATTACAACTTTTATTAAGCATCAATGAAGCTTATAGTTCTGCTTCATTATCAGCAGGTTAGCTGGTACTAAAAATAAAAAGTAAAATAATAAGCATAACCAAGGTTGTCTTCCAGTATATAAAAACTGCTACAGCAAATAAAATAATAACAAGTAAAACCAATGCCATATGGTGGATCTCAGGCTAAGAGAAACCTTCAGCCCAGTGAAGAAGAGCATGGAAAAAGAAAAGGCAGTAGCTCAGTGCATGATTTCCCACAGTTCACAGCAGAGGCAATAGGAGAAAGGAAGCACTTCTGACTGAAAGATTGAGAAGGAAGAAAAAAATTACCAGTATCTTCCTTTCATTATGAATTCCCAGAGCAGATATATGCCTTTAGATGTGGGAATATTCTCAGTTCTGTAATTTCAAATACTTTAAAGTTGAGAACAAGGTGGATATTTGTTCATCTTCCACAGAGAGAAATAATTAATCTTTCCTCTGGACAGACAGTGGGGCTCCCCTTAAAATCCTGTATCCCCAATGTTGCATAAAATCTCCACATTCTGCTTGAGATTAAAACTATCTTTAGGATTGTTTTCTAAAAATTTCTTGGGTAAAATTAAGGAATATCAACAGAATTATACCTCAGACAGCAAACTATCTACAACCTCAGTACCTGGAAGAATGACAGAGAAGGTCATGCTGGGTGCTATTGAAACACTTTTTAAAAACACTGCAATCATCAGTCAAGGTCAACGTGTCTTCTTCAAAACAAAAGCTTCTTTGTCTGGGTGTAAGACTACTAAAAAAATCCCCTACAAAATAATGCTTACAATTGCTGCTTTTAGGATTAAACAGAGACAGCTTTGAATATTTGGCCACATATTTGTTGAAACAGATGTTAAATTTCCATCATAAATTATTATCCTACAGACAATAATTTTCAAACATGGTACTTTTACTTGAAGGCAGTATGGAGAGAAGCATCAGGTACAACGCTCCTTCCCTTGTTTCTTTACAAGGTAGTTCATACAGTACTGCTCTGTTGTTGACATGCATATGTTAAGGAAAGGGGAGCTTTGTAAGTGAAGTTCATACTTGTTCAGAAGAATTGTCCCGTGGTCCATAACTTTGGAGTTTAAGAATATTAATTTAAAAGGTGCAGGATTATATTGGGAAGCTTGTTTCAGTTTCATATATGACAACTTTCTTGCCACAGTAGTGTTTATTTGCCTTTTTCTATTGATAGAGTTTTATTTTGTTCAGGTAGCTGTCTCCAAGTACATATCTGCTGTGCAGCTTCTTCCACAGCAAAAATCTCACTATCATCTCTTTCCCTGTTGCTTTTTTCAACAGCTCTGGGTGTGGCCAAAGCATAATATGACTTAAATGATGAAGAGATCAGAAGTAGAAAAGGTCATTTATAGAGATTTCTTACCCATTTTTCAGTTTCATGAAGCTTGTCAAAGGACAATAATTATTTCCTATGTGCTAGATATTTCACTGAACTCACTCTATGTACAGTTACTGAATAGGGGAGTTCATCAATTTCAACAGCAGAAAGCTCTTCCAGCAATTCTTACCCTGCAAGAGAGAAAGATCTGCAAGCGATTGCTGCTGAACAAAATATGTCCCAATTAATGAAATGGAAATATGCTAATGAATAAAAAAATACAGTATGGTGAATAAAACATGGTACTGAATAAAGCATGGTAAATAAAATACAAATTTAACAGTCCCTTTTTATTGGACCTAAGAATTCAGCCTTTAGCTTCTCTGTGATACTCATTATTACATTTTGTGTTTAGAACATTTGCTTGAATACACTGAGAATGGTTTTGTTTATCAGGGTTTTTTCTACATGCATCTCTTCTGTGTCTTTCACAAATAAACCTCAAGAGACTTCAAGAATTCTTCTTCAGACACTTAAAGGAACACTGCAAGCGGATGTGGTAGCAGGGAATTGAATACCACTCCATTCACAACACAGCAGACTTCTTCACTCCATTGACAGCTTCTTGGTTTCAGTGTTGTGGTAACTCCTGTCCTCTCTGTCTGCTCAGCCTTAACAGGAGCTTAGAAGACTGTCTCCACCTCAAGGTGGTATGTAGTTAAGGCTTGAGATAACTTTCCGGATAGGCAGAACAAATGGACTTGGATCCACTCAGCTCTGAACCCAGTGGAGATGGCAATAGTCAGCTTAGTCCCATAGGAAGACAGGGAACACAAAACAGGATTCAATCAGTATCTGTCTGTACTTGCAAAGTATAAGGTAACTTTATATGGTTAGGTCATTGTAGCATTAATCCTTCTTCTTCAATAGCTGCATTCCAAGTCCCACACACATGGGAAAAGGAAGAAAGAGCAGGTCCAAACCATAATCACACTGCTGGGGCAGAAGAGATGCAAGAATGCTTCTGAGAGGGGGCACAAATCCTTGTTCCAGCAAGTCAGGCAAACACCAAAATGCTAAAGCTTGACCTGTATTTTAAACCAACAATAACAGCCATAATTAAGAAAGAAACTAAAGAGAAAAAGGTGGGGTATCTGAGAGCTAAAGTCCTAAGAGAGACATAGTGCTGATCCTCACTTTGCACCAAAACAAAAGCTGTGGTCTCTACATACATACATTGCTGCCCCAGGAGCTAGCATATAGACATGAGACAGAAAATGGAAGACAGGCAGGAGTTTGTGGGATGCAGAAAAGGGAGGAAATAAAATGAAGGGGTGGACCATGGCAAGAAGAAAGCAGAGAGACAGCTGCATAGACAGCAGACTTTATAAGGCATCTAATTATTCTGAAATAAGAGTTGTCTATTTTGTGTGTACCAAAAAAAGGCAGGGACTGGCTGCTGTAGCATAGCATGCTCCGAAATGGCTGGTCTTCACCTCCAGGTACAAACTGTTCCGTTGGAGAGTGGAAGAATCATTACACATTTGCAGCTACAGCAGAGTGTCCTCTCCCAGCAGAAGTGCCACAATTCATCCCAAAGGGATGTACATTTGGCATAGTAAAATTCAAGTAACTTAAATCTGTCTGAGAAGTCATGGGTCATGTCTGGGATGGAAAGAATGGCAAAGTCAGAGGGAAGAAAAGGTAGAGTAGAGGCAAGGACAAAGGAGCATGTGGAATTCCGTCCAAATATAAGCAAGGCCATATGGAACTCAATTCTGTCATTTCCTATTCACAACTCCTTAGCTTAGCAACTTAGATTACTTTTTTTTTTAAGTGCTCTGTAAGCATAAATGGGTCATGACCACTCACTTTCAATTTTACCATCATGTGTTTAATCACTATGTTAGAATGTAATTTGGCATAAAAAGAATAATTTAAATGCATGCTGTGGAGCTTGAAAGATCTGCTTAGTACTCAGTCCATTAATATTTGTCTTGTTTTGGGGTTTCTTTTAATAAATTAGGTTAAGAATTGCTTGCATATTCTTATTGTGGATAAACAGAAAGCTTGACAAACCAGCACTGCTTAAATGAAGAAAGTTTTTCCTTATGCTCAGATGATGAGGTCCAGAATTAAAATAAACTTCCCTGGTTATTTTAATAATGATCTGCAATATTACAATGACAATATTTAACTCCTGCTACAACATTCACTTTCAGTCCTGTTTGATCAAGTTTTCATGAACTGTTAAAGTGCATTTAATGGCAGAATATTGTGCATTAACCTGAGATTTTTTTTTATTTTTTTTTTTAATTACCTAGAAGATAACCAAGTCTCTAGTTTTACAGGTGAGAAGCTGAATAGACTATGGCACTTGTTTACCACTCAGGGCTTCCTGCCCCATTATAGTCCTCTCCCCAGATGTGTGTCCTGTGGCCCTACAGTCCTGACACCACGTTGGCCCCTTTGGCCTTGCTCCAATGCAGCTTGTGGAGTCTGGAATTCTGTTTACTCTGTCTTTCTAATACTTTCCTTGCACTGAAGCTTGACAAATAAATGTGACTTTTCCTGACACTGGTTGCCAGTCTGTAGAGAACACACAGTCCTGACAGAAGGCCAGCAGTGTTTTACAGATTAACTTCTAGTTAGTCAGAAACCAGCCTCGTCCCCTTTCCACAATTTTTAAATTGGCATTGGATTAATTTTTTTTGCATGTCTTTTCAACACTAGTCTTCTTTTCAGTATTACCACTGTCCTAGACTTTCTTTAAAACAGGTGAAAGGAGCAGGGCAAATTCTACCAGCCAAGAAGCTGATTCCAGGAAGGGAGTGGCTTGAGTCAGTGACCAGCTGACTTGACAAGCATGGCTGTGCAGCATTGTCCTGGTCCCCCTTTCTAAAATACACTTTGCAGGAGCATCAGCAGAGTCCCCACAGACAGCATATTGGTGGGGTAAGTGGGGTGAGATCTCCTGCTTTCAGCCAACCTCTTGATTTTCTGCCTCCTCAGTATGGAATTTTACTCCTCACCGAGCACAATGTGTAAGACAAATTCTGTTTATTGCACTTACCTCTGCAGAAGAGAGGCACAGGGACATGAAGGTTGTTACACATCCCCCATTATTGGAAATATACTGGATAAAACATAGATTGGTGAATTCAGAAGGTCATGAGCAGAAAAAAAAGTCAGTTTAGGGCATGTGAGGATATGTGCACAATCTTTGGAGAATCCTGCTGGACTTGGGAAAAGACTTCCCTGGTTTTTCTGCAGGGCTACAAGACCAGCTGGCAAATCTAACGAACCAGTACAAGAAGTCAGCCAAGCTTAAACACTTATTGCTTTACTGAGAAAAAATGCATTTGTATAAAATAATGAGCTATTAAGTGCCTTCTCTTTTGTGAGCAAGTAGCGCTTGTGCAAGACACAATAGATATAGCATAAGTTACAATACCTCAGGTGATCAGAGGCTATTCGAACAATAGTAAATTCATCCAAAAAACTAAAGAAAATCAATGACTGATGGTTGAAGGTACAGTTCTAGAAAAGACTAAATTAAGTTCTGATTTGGCAGATCATCCTATCACTACTTTACAACTTTTACGACTTTAACTCATTTTGTTAAAAGAAGTAGTGAACTTCTCTAAAGTCTCTTTGAAGGACTTGATCAGGTAAGCTCCCAGTTCATTGTTTGTCTCCTGAACAGCTGCATCATAACTCCCAAAGAGTGGTGTTGAAGCCTTCACATCCTCTCTATTTGCTTGGAGTAAAATGAGGTTAAGCTCCTCTGCCACCCTTTCATATTTTTGGTGATCAAATCTGCAAAGACTAGCATCATCAATGGGGTAGGTGATGCCAGTAGGGTAGCAGTCCCTCGGAACAGGGAACTCCACGTTTTTCAGCATTGGCAATTCACAGAGAAATGTGAAAAGGTGTTTAAGTGCTTGGGATGACAGTGGGTTTCCCATAAACTTAAACTCCTGTAGTTTCTGACATTGGCTTAAACCTAAAATCAACATGTTCACATGAGTGTCTTGGATGTTACAGTCCTCCAGAGTAAGACTCCTGAGCACTGAAGAGCAATGGGTGAGGAGCTTAGAGAATGTTGATGGGTAAAGCTCAGGTATATCATGACCACTCAGGTCCAGGGCTTCCAAGTGATTGGCATGGAAGCTATTGGCTAAATAGGCCATATCAGCATGGTTCAAGGAGCAGTTAGAAACATCCAGCATCTTCAGTGGAGTTTTTAGTGGGCTGCAGAATTAAAGAGAAAAAAATGTTTATGGTATAAAACATTGAAAAGCTACATTTGCGAAATTTCATGCATCTATCACATTATGAATGCAGCCATCTACCACATTATTTTTTCTAACCTCTTTTAAGAAACAGAAGCATGTGCCAACAATAACAAGTGTCTTTTCAAATATATATATATATATATATATATATATATATAAAACAACTGAAATCAGTTCCATGAAATACCTCCTTCTTTATGTGACTCCACTGTGCTATTTTAATGGGGATTAATTTGTTAACATTCTCTATATCTATTTTGTAACCAGTTATATGTTGTCAAGTGTCTGTGACTTGCTGAGTTGATAGCAGATCACTACTACCAAAAGAGCATTGGTAGCTGCTTCCTGGAGAAAGCTGCTATAATTCCAGAGATCTAGATCATTTCCATTAAGGAAGGATTAATTCCAATATGAAAGCCAACCAGTATTCTGACAGGATCTCTGCTTTTGTTTCTAGTTAGTTTTCTTCTGCTGCATTTTTAAATGCCCGTGAGGTTTACACATTGTAGTGTTCTGGAGTTGCAAAGAGACCTTCTGATGAAGAAGGCTGGAAGAAGTGTACCTGAGATTATACTCAGATATTCTAGTTAAATATAAAATAGTTCTGACAAATTAAAATCAACAGATCACATTCATGCTTACTAACTTTTAGTGAGACTTCTGCCATAGAGCTCAGCTGGATCAAGCTTAGAAACTTGCAATTCATTTCAATTGCATCAAAAAATATAAGCAGTGTGCTATTCACAAATTTTAAATAAAATGTCTCCTTGTACAGGAAGAATTTTAGGCCAAGGTGATTTGTCTGGGTGGAATTTTAATCTGCCTTTTTTTTTTTTTAGATGCTCTGAAAAGCTTGCAATTACCCTATTTCCTGTTCCACTACGAATACTGCTCATTGGCAGTTTGCTATCCTTTTGCAAATTGCCAGTTTTTCACAGGAATTCATAATGAATATTCATGTATCACCTTAATTTGCGGTACAGAGAAACATCAGATAACTCTTGACATAAAGAGACACAACAAACAACTGAAATCGAAGACTCAAATCAAAATCTACTATTCCCCTGCCCTCCTTAAAACACAGTAGCCGTGGAAAAGTATATGCACTGCCTGCTTTTTAGAGGACAAAAATTCACTAGACACTCTTAAAGATACTTGGAATATGACTCAGGTCTTGCATCACAGGCCCATACAAGCTGATTAATACATAAGCTCAAATAAAAAATGTCTGGGTGTACCACTGTCTTATGTGGTAGCTAAAAGTATATTCTCACCAGGTGGACTCTGGAAGACTAATCAAAACAGTCAGTTCTTCAAAGTGTAGGTATCCATTGGCTGTCAATTCTCCCCAACAAATAGTCTCCCAACTTCCTGCTGCCCCTTTCCCACACACCCCCGAGATACACTCACTTCCCTCACTCTCAGAGATTTCCAGCTTGTTGGTGGCTCTTCTTTACAGTGTGAGTGAAAGCAGGATGACCAAATTACCTGAGCAGTTTCTGTATTCTTCCAGTGAGTATAGAAAATGACATACTCAGCTCAGTGAGCTGCGTCATTTCACCCATCTTTTCTCCAATGGTGGCAAGCATCTGTTCATCCGTAGCTGTGAACCTCTGCACATTGAATGTTCGTGCTGGCAAGGTCAAGGACATCAACAGAGGGAAGTGGATACTGCTGAAGAGCATTTCCAAGTGTTCCATTTCCAAGTGAACATTATGAACTATTTCCAGTTTGCGCAACAAGGAGGGATCGGTGAGCTTTATGATATAGAAGAATTTCTGCAAGGTCAGGTTGTCAGATCTGAATGCCACACAGCAGATCTTCAGTGGACAACTGCAGTTCTTCAACAGGGCCTGCATGACCAGCTCATAGTTCCTCTCTGTAACAAACAAGTCAATGAGCACATTGATACTGATTTCAAAGGTGCCTGGATTGCATTGTGCTTGTTGCAGGTAAGCCAGCAGTTCTGAACAAAGCTTAGAGAGCAGCTGCGTCCTGGCCCACCTGCCCATTGTCTTCTTGCACTTACAAAACTGAACTTCAACATCTTTTATACCTGTCAGGTCGACCACTTTCAACTTTTTCGAGCAGGGAGAAGACTGATTCAGCACATAGTCTCTCAGCCCTGTCAGACAGCTTTCCAAGCACACAGAGCATGTTCTATGGCTCAGGTCTTCCTCGTAGTCCAGAGTAGCTCCCAAAAGTTTTCCCATGTTAAAGTCAAAAAGTGGCCAGTTCTCTACCAAGTCGTGAATCACTTCCCCTTGCTCCAGTAAATAGCTGGCTTTAAAAAGAAGAGGAAAAAGATCATGGGCAACAGCACCGAGATTCTTCCTGGCAAACTCTGCATTTGACACGAATGCTTCGGCACTAATGAATCGGAGAGACTTCATTGTTGTTCTGGACTCCTTACTGTCATGGAGAGTGACTTCTATATTTAACTAAAGATCCTGATTGCTTACGACCTTCTATTTTTATCTGCAGCTGCTGTTTGCTGCTAGCAGAAGCCTGGGAAGCCAGAGTGAACAGTCACATGCTGCTTTCTATTTTAGAGCTATACTGTGAGTCTGCACTAACCAATCTCTAGATATTTAGTCAGAGAGCTTTCAAGCTGTATTTTTATATCTTATTTATGTATTTATATAAAAGATAACTCAAGTAAATACAGACCACTACCCAGCAGGAATAGTAAGACCAGGGCAGTACACATACACGAGAATATTTCTGTATCTTTCCTATGCCATACAAAAAAGCACTCAGAGTTCCACTTAAACACATAACATGATCTGTATTCCACTTTTTTCCATGAAAGATGCCTTGCTGGGGATTCACATGCTGATTTTGGTAGAGAGGATTTCCCAGAGTCAGCACAGAGCTTCTCGTAAAAGCTACAGCCATAAGGAAAGACTGAGGCGCTACAGTCATTGAGCTACAACAATGTCCCTCTGTTTTGCCCTTCCTATCAGCAAGGAACAGCTAATTCAGTTGCTGCAGTGGAAGAGACAAGAGACTCTGGAAGAGCTCAGAGCCTGGGTGACCAGGATACCTGCTTGTGACAGGACACTGAAGACTGAGTACAAGACAAGCTGAACAAAATACAGCACTGTTAAATCTCTCTCATAACTTCCTAAGAAAGCATCTTTTTACTCTTGCTTTGAGCAACAGGCGGTCTTTTCTTTCCTGTTATTTGAGGAATGATGGTTTCATTGTGATACTGAATGGGAAAGCATTCAAACTCTATCCAGGCTAGCCTCTGTCACCCAGCTATCACAAAAGCAGAGATGATGTTTCTTTCTTTCAATCTGTTGCTTCCTCCCAGGGGAAGCAACGATGGACACCTTCCCTACCCTACAAGTGTTTTGCTAGGCAGACAGTGGGATGGAGATTTATTTAAAGCTGTGCTGACGCTGTCTTTCCAGATAATTCCACATCTGTTTTACTGTGAAAAATCCACACCACACTTCAAAGATTCATTTTTTTTTTCCTTTTCAAGTACACTCATTATGGAGTATTTGAATATTTTATCTAAAGCAAAAGAAAAATGCCAAATATGCTTTAAATTATAGGGAAGGGACATCTTTATTAGATTGTGTCATTCTGAGGAAGCCTTTTATTTTTTATGACTTTTGGTTTGTATTGTTTTAATTTTGCCTTCAAATAGATGAGTAGCAAAAAAAGAAAGTAAGGTGAAATAGATAGAACTTGGCAAGGTATTAAGTATTTCCCTCCATTTTTCAACTCCAGTTCATGTGTATGAGACCAGATGGCAACTAAGTCCCACGTGGCTGCTCGCTCACTCCCCCCTCCCCAGGGGGATGGGGAAGAGAATTGTAAAACCCACCGGTTAAGATAAGAACAGTTTATTAATTGAAACAGAGTAAAAAGAAAAAAAAAAAAACAAAAACAAAAACAAATAAAAACCAAACCAAAACAAAGGACAAAACCAAAACTGGACCTCAAAACAAGACCTGAACCACACTAATGCTTCCTAGTAACAGGACCTGCTAGTTGCAACATCCCAAGGGTATTCAAATCTTTCAAAATTCCCAAATGCCACTGTAATCAGCCAGAGAAAGGGAACGTGGAAGAATGTATGTGATTGTTAATAGTTCCCACCAGGTGGCTCCCGAGGTTCAGAGGAGGCGCAGTGTGGAGCACATCGATTAGGTTCATGGATTCGCACAGGATTAGGTTCACGACCAGCGATTCTATCACGTGATAAACCAATAATACAAAGTACAACAAAATTATAACCTCAGCCCAGCCGCCAAAGGTGATAAACACCACACAGGGAACACATACTGCAAGGTATTCCATAACACAACTCTGAGAACAAGGGCAATAATCCTGAGACCAAATAAGGTTTATATATGCAAGTACCTTAATAATATTGTTAATCTGCTTCCTAAGAGTGTATATCATGAAGCTCAGAACTCTGCTACTTTCTATAGAAAATTTCTGCCTTGCCAAGCTGTCACAAAAAATTTGAAAAGTCCATGACATTTGTGGTCTTAGAATCTGATCTATGTAGAAGAGATTTTAATCCAGCTTCATCTACAAAAAGCTAAGAATTTTATTTTATTATTGCAGGCATAGTTACACAGGACAAGCAATGCTAATGATTGAAAAAAACCCCATAGATTTCATATGGCATAACATGAAATGTGGATCCATCATAGAAATCATTTTACATGAGAATGAAGTCAAATTACAGTTTTCACTACAAAAAGAATTGCAATTAAACTTACTACAAAGAAAAAAAAGAGAAATTAAGTACCACACAGTAACTCATACAAATTAACTGGTTTTGTCAGCTCAGTCTTCCTCCTCTCTGCCGGAATGATTATGTTATTTGGGTATTAATTACGTTGCTCAGGTAGTTGCTAAAGATTTGATATTTTTCTTCCATATTTAACGAACAATTGTCTGGCACCAGTTGCACTCCTTCCTGGAAATACTGATGTTAGGGGAGGAAGAGAAAAACACCCAGACCATATTTTTGTGCATTTAGTTTTTTTAATAGTGCTCTGTTGTACTATGGCTTTTTTAGTTTGGATTTGGGTGAATGTAGAAGGAAAGAGAACATCACCTTTGCCTTGTCAATCAGAACCTAGAAATCTTCATGCAAATTTCTCACTCCTTCCAATGGAAGTCCTCCTGGATCTAAAGAGCCAAGACATTTCTGTTGCTCATTTACAAACTACAGTTCTATCTGCATAAAAATACAAAAAAAAAAATTGTTTCCGCATATACACTATTCACAGATACAGTGCATAGAAATTTGACAGTTTGTTGAAGTTAATATACTTCATATATTACTTCATATAGTTCTCTCTTAAGAAATTCTACCTGCTTATATTACAACTGAATTGGGCCAGTTTGACACACTGACACAATGACTATAATTTGTTTTGCATGCTCATAAATTGCTTGTATTAATATTAATAGCACAACACATTGTCTCTGAGCAGCACTAATAAGTAAACAGCAATATATGTAATGTCAGATAAATTCAGCTATTTAAACAGAGAAAAAGAAGTTTAAAACTGTCATTTGTTTAATACAATTCCTAAAAAGTAATGCTGACCTGGTCACAATCTTCCTCACATTTGAATGCTTCTCCCAGGTTCTCCTGCTGCCAAAGGCATTTATTGGACAACAGCAATAGTCTATGGACTTCCTCATCTACTTGATTATACAATCTGGTTACAAATTCCATAATATCCCTTTTAGATGGGGAGGAAAGATCAGCAGAATTTTTCTGATGTGGACTTTGTCAGAGGGTAAACTGCATCCTTAGGAGGCATCAATCCCTATTTCGTTAAAGAATGTCACAGCAAACAAACCAGTAACTACAAAATATATTAGTTTATTCAACTTGTCAGATTAAAATGTACCTCCTCAGAACCACATTAACATGATGGCTGCACTTTTAAAATGTGTCTGTGAATATTAAGTGTATCTGACTCCAGCTGCAAAATAATGGCATAAAAGACCTTTTAAGATTGTATACAAGAAATTGTCACCACTTGAGCCTAAAATTCACCCAAACTCTGCTCTCATGAAACTTGAAATCTATATGCCTAGAAGCAATGGGATTTGCTGAATCAGAACTTTAATACTTTGTCTTTATGGAAGGTGAGCTACAGCTGGCCTTTGGAGAGACCTAGAGCTTCTTTAAAAATAAAGCTGTAGCATCTGTGCATTAGATGGACTGACCAAAAGGCAATGTCAACTTGCAAATGAAATAAACAACTATTTCTGCTTCTCCTTAGACTACACTAGACTAGACTAGAATAGAATAGGCTGTTTCTGGAAGAGACCTAAAATGATCATCAGGTCCAACTCTTGACCAATTCAGGACTGACCAAAATTCAAGCATGTCATTAAGGGCATTGTCCAAATGCCTTTTAAACACTTACAGACTTGGGGCATTGACCAGCTCTCTAGAAACCCTCTTCCAGGGTTTCATCACCCTCTTGGCAAACAGATTAGGACAGGTCCACTGACCTCTGCAGAAGAGAATACTGCACTACTATGAAAACTTCAAGGTAGACTTAAAACTAGAGTAAATCTGCAGCTAAGAATCAAATGTCGGATACTTGTGTTTGTGTTAGACTAGGAGTCGCTAGTTACACCAAATCTCTTGAGATTAAAAAAATTGCATCACAGTGAAGTACACAAGGTTTAATGCAGCCAAAGTTTACATAAATGTTTTGACAGCTCTGAGGACTTTCAGCTTATCTGAATTGCTGTGTCTTGTCCAGGTCCAAAAGCACCCTCATTATCAATCAATCCTAGCTCACTGTGAATGGAATGAGGAATTGCATTCTGGTGGGGATGAAGAAATGCAGTTACAGTACATTCATTACTGTGAATATCACACTCTCTTCCATTTGCTAAGATGCAACAGAAAGAAGTTCCCCTAATTGTCACTCAGAATAAAATCAAGAAAGCAACTTGGTTCACCTGAAACGTCTTGATCTGTTCAATACACCATCTCGGCCCATAAATTTCAGGCAAATTCCATGATGTTAAAATAATTCCTACAAAAATTAATGCCTGTTTATGGAAGTTTTACATAAATATGTTCATTCTAAAATATAATTAATGTTTATTATTTCAAGTACCTTAGAATACCTCCTCTTATAAGAAAAAAAAAAAAAATTACAATCTCTTCATGCAGTCTTTAGCTGAATTTAAATACCAGTTAACATCAAGAAAAATGTCATACTAAGAACTACAGATGTCTCTTAAGATGCATCTTATTTTCCCTATTAATACTACTTTTAATACTAGTTTTCTGTAATCACCACTCTTATTGACACCTTAATAAGTACTTTACCTTTCCTGAAATAACAGATATTAATAACCAACACTTTCACCCAGTCCTACATGCATTTAATAACATTAGGATGCCATATAATGCAATTAGTAATACAAGGCATGTTAAATATTGTGCATCAACAAAACATGCAGCAATTCTTTGCTGGGTATATCATGTTTGCATTTTTTTCAATGTCATACAGTCCCATACTATTATATGAAAAGCTATACTGAATATTTTCAGTATCCAGTGTTCACGAACCTCTTTAGAAAGCTAGTATTGGGTTTAAAAAGTAAGTATTTTACTAAAATGTAAAATTTTAAAATATTTGTAAACTAATATGGATATCACCAAGATCTTATTTATCTTTTCTGGACACAGTCCTGAGTAATGTGCTCTAGGGGAACCTGCCTGAGCCGGGGGGGTTGGACTAGATGACTTTCAGTGCTCCCTTTCAACCTTACCCACTCAGTCATTCTGGGATTCTGGGATATAGTTATATATTCACCTATTCCTACTTGTTGCTTTAGAGCTAATTTATGCATTAGACTATGACCTATGCTTATGGAGTGGCATGAGAACAAACAAATTCCATTCAGATCAGGAAAGAACACTCTTTCTTCCTGAAAAAATTAAAGAAAAAATAGGTGGAAATGCAGAAATTTCACTTTCTCTATTAACAATAGGACTCCAATTAATTCATTATATTCATGTCAACAACAATTACATGTGTATTGCAAACATTTCTGAATTTGTAAGCATTCTAAGCTCAAATAAGTCTCCTCACATACTGGTTGTATAAATCAGTGAAGAGTCTCTGAAAGAGTCTGCTATTCTGACATTGATCCAGCCACATATTAACTAGTGGGAAGTCGGGGGCAGGGAGTTTACTGCTTAAGAGACTTAAACTGCTGATCTGAGGCTTTGATTTTTTCTTGTTTCCATGTACTGCCTCTTAATTTGGCCTGACCATCTACTGGGAATTTTACTGGTTATTTTCACAATGTCACTCATCACTGACACAATAGCCTTCCAGAAGAAAGATGCAGAAGTCTTTGTGCCCTTCAAAATCCATCTTTCTCAAAGTGCACCAGCATCCTTCTTTCTTACCAGGTCAAATCAGTAGTTTCTAGATCCTGTATCAATCTTGATGGCCCTGTTGCAATACACACTAGCACTAGAGGGTGACAGCAACATGCAGCATAATTGTAGATAATGCTGGCCACTCCAAGCAGGTTGTGATGGCACCAAAATATTTGTAAATCAAAATAAGCTACTGAATCAGGATGAGAAGAATGTTCTGTAGAAACAGTTACATTCCATCATCATCCTTTTCGATCTCTGACCACAGGGAGGCAAAGTTAACCCAGTTTTCACAGAGACTCAAATCTGCCTGCAGCTCTGCAGTTCTAAAGTAGTATCTCAGAGTAAGGCAATAAAGACTTCAGACTGCACAGACAACATACAACTCCCACCACAGCTGAGGAATCCTGCCATGTTTCTGCAGCCAAGAGACATATTACCTAAAATACATTACATAAGCAGCACCTGTAGAACCAGGCCAAAGAATGTCTGCATCCTTCCTGGAAATTTTGGCAAATATAATAGGGTACAAGAAAACCACTTATGCATTAAGCTGAAATACCACAGAAGAAAAAATGGCATTTTATGCTGTATCCATCCATAGAAAGAAACAATGAAAACTGAATAGCTAGACAGAACCTTAACTCCTAGTGAAGCCTTGCTCCTACTGTTTTTGCTGGCTAAGCATAGCCAGCAGCTCTGAAAAACCTAGAAGGTGTGCAAAAATACAATACCTAGTCGGGTCTCACAAAGATATCACATTTCTGAATATTTTAGTTCCAACAATAGTCTCTTATGCACTAACTAGAGCCAAAATCTAGATCTGCAGTGTTTTACTTCTTTTTTTTTTTTTTTTTTTTTTTTTTTTTTTTTTCAATAACCACTCATCCCTCAGTTACATCTCTGTATTTGTTAGCTTATCTTTTTCTTCAACATTTGTTTAAGTTGGTTGACTTGGCTTAGCTGCACAACAGGATGTGGCTACCTTACAGTACGAGAACTGACAGAGAGAGGGCTCATCTTTCCTGAGGTATAGCTGTGTTTTTAGGAGGCACAGGAATATTTGAGTGGGTGTGGTTTTCCAACTCAGGACAAAATGCTTTTCCATATTAAGTGGACACAGCAGGTAACCTCCCCAAGCAGTGCACAGCACTCCATTTCCATGTTACTGGATGGTCTGGGGGGCTTCTTCTGTCCCAGTCAGCAAAGCAGCTGTATTTACTGGTGGTCCACACACTTTTCCTCATTCATTTTACATTTCAGAGATCAGTCTTCTGCAACAAAGGGAAGTTGAGCACAGCGGTCTGTAACTCTTCAGAGAGTCCAGGACAAGAGTCTCAATAAAGTATTACTGTGGCCCCTATCATCTCTCCTGCTTTGTGCCTGCAAGAAAATGTGCACTTCCCCATCCTGCTTTTTTTTGATCATATATGAATTAGATGCAAAAGAACACTAAACCAGTGACACTGAGCAACAGGGGACAGGTAAAGAACTGTAAAAGTTTTTCCTAGAAATGTTAATATGACAAAGCAAAGAACACAAAGAATCACAGCTCTTCCCTGATTTCAAAGTCTTGCTGTCTCTGGGATATTTTTGGGAACCTGCAGAATGAGCTGTCTTCTCGTCTAGGCAGTGGGACAGACATTGAATAATCTGATATAGTGGCTGATTACCTTGAACTAATTTGGCCAGAAAAACTTGTTCCATTTCATGTTCCAAGGATCAAAGAGAGAATGAACAGATGAGTTGTGCAGGCTCACAAGATTCCCAGGCTCAGAGCTGGTGGCAAGCTCAAAAACAAGTGCTGAAAAAATTTACAAGAGAAAAAACTCTGAGTTTTAACGTAGTACATCATACATGTCTTTTATTTTGTCCAAAAGTGTATGGTCTAGGCTCAAGCTCTTAATGAATGTTTATGGCCACCAATTCTTGCTACCAACTTACTAAAAAAGCTGTATTTCCACTTACACTGTCAACAAAAGAGGTCCACTGACATGGTAAGTTTAAAAAGTTCACTTCAACCAGGTTCTGCTTTTAAAGGTAACACCTGAATACGGCTTTGTTCTGCATGATAAACAATACACACTTTGAATAGTTGTGCACAACTTTACTAATATAATTGATGTATTAACATATCCATTATTGCTCTCCCTAATGCACCCCAAGATGCCATTGGCCTTCTTGGCCACAGGGCCACTGCTGGCTCTTGGACAGCTTCTTGTCCACCAGGACCCCCAGGTCTTTCTCCACAGAGCTGCTTTCCAGCAGTTTGGCTCCCAGCCTGTACTGGTGGTCAAGGGTTATTCCTCCCCCGGTGCAGGACCCTGCATTTGCCCTCATTGAATTTCAGAAGGCTCCTCTGCCCAACTCTCCAGTTGGGTTGAGGTCCCACTGGAAGGGCTGCACAGCACCCTGGGGTATCTGCCACTCCTCCCAGCTCTGTGTCACCAGAGAACTTGCCGAGGAGGCATCTGCTCCTTCATCCAGGTCACCGATGAACAAGTCAAACAACACTGGGCCCAGTACAGAACCCTGGGGGACACCGCTAGTGGCAGGCTGGAAGTGATGAATTCTCCAGCCCAAACTTTTAAAGTCAGAAAATTGGAACACAGGGAACAGAGTAACCCAGGGCTGTGTCCCCCAGAATCTGAATATATTTTATAGCACACAAAGTATGCCAGAATCTGTTTCTATATTCAGCATTTCTGGTGTAAAATATAAAGGGATGGATGGTGTTATCCATGTGGAAGCACAGAGCATAAAGAGCACCTGTTCAGGAAGCAATCATCTCTAAGCAGTTGCTAAGCTTCAGGATCTCTCTTCCTTGAAGAAGAGCAAACAGTGATCCTGAGAGTGGTGCCTGCCTCACAATGCACATGGGAAAAGGTAAGAATTTCTTTAGCTCACTTTCCCACCAGCTCACTCATCTGGAAGCAGCAGGAAAAAGGAGACGATCACAGACCTCCCAATTCCTTTTGGCACAGTGCATTTATTTTCATTGGCATGCATGCCAAAGAATTCCACACACAATTCTACTGATTGGAGATAATCATACAAGATTATGCCAGCCTCATATTTCAGTAAAAAACTTTACAGACATATACCAAGTGCAAGTCAGGGAAACACTTGCTAATGCTGCTATATGGACTTAGCCTTTCTCTAAGCCTAGTGCTTCAGGTACTTCTGACCCTTTGGATCCATCTCCTCATCAGCTGCATCTTAAAACCTGCATTTATGTCAGTTAATTATAATCCTGTGTATTTGCAAGCAACAAAAATTATCCTTGAACCTTAAAACCAAACTGAATCTTGAGATAATACTTTCCAAAGGAAAGGTCCTTTGAGGCAAAAGAAATAGTTTGATCTGTTTACTAGAGTAAAATCTAAGTCTTCTTTTACAACTATCTCAGCACATACTTTGAACTCTGAAAATGCACAAAATAGAAATAATATTTGAGAGAGAAAATTAACTTTTGGTTGCCTGACTCTTTTGACCCATTTTGTCTCCCTTCTACAAGGATGTCTAGCTGTTTCTACTTGCTAGCACCAAAAAGCAGAAAAAACACTCTATCAAATAAAATTTTAAAATTCACTTACTGCCCCAAGAAGTCTCTATGTGACCAAGCAATAGGAAGTAAATTTGGTTCACCTGCTGATTAAAGCTCAAAAACAAGTAAGACAAAAATAAGGTGCTAAGTTCAGTCTTCATAGCAAGACACTGTTGAACTCAAAAAGAAGTTCAAAATGTTCCAATTCTCTCTTGAACTATCTACTGAACTTTAACTTGTCCCCCATGCTGAACTGATTTTATACAGAGAGCTTGCAGAGTATAGCCACTGAACTGAGTATTGCTATACCTAGAATGTTTTCCAAAAGGCATGACAAACAGATTTGTTAAACTTGCTAAATCTTGTCTTCCCCATTGCGTACCAGATGAAGGTCAAAGCTGCTGAACCTAGCAGGAGAGCACTACAGATATCCTTTCCATTTTTACTCAAAAGAAATCCGTTTATGCATAAAAAAGAGACTGAATTTTCCTCACGGCAAGTACTGTATAGCAAAAATATACACTGAATCAGGATTGAATTCACTATTTATCTGTCAAAAATTATAAGCACTGAACACTAGTAATGTTGTGTGAATTATGGGGATATAGCAACAGAGTTGAAATACAAGGCAACTCAAACCACCTGAGAGATCAACGAATTTGTTATTTTTTAAACTTCTTTTTTAATACCAATATTTTTTGATATTAAGAGCACTTCCTTTCCGTTCAAGTATTGTTCTGGTTTTATTTTGCTTGCACACTTCATGCACAAACTTCAGGGGGAAAAAGACCTGTAAATGTAAAGGTAATGTAAAAATGTAAAAACCTGGAAAAAAAGCTGTAAATGCATCTGTTCTTTTATTCCAAATTTGGTATACATATAAAATATTGTTGATTAGCAATCTTCATTTACTGAAAGCTCATGCAATCCAAGCCTTTCTCAAAAACCTATATGCAAGTAACGCTGTTGTGTTGTTCTGCTTCATTAAGTCATACCTGTTTGTTATACCAAATGCAAAGTTCCCTAAATAATAAAACCCAATGGCTACAACTGAAGTGTGCCAATCTATTTTCTTTTTTGAAAGTGAGAAGCAGTCAGTTGAATGTACTCAGTTCTAAGGAGGAACAAAGGCAGAAGGAAGTATGGTGTATTGCCTCTTCCCTCATAACTTACACACAGGGACCAAATTACTATAGAAAAATGTGAATGTTTACTCATATTTATTTTCCTTGTCTCTCAATGTAGAATTTACCAAATGCTACCTGAACCTCTTGATTACTTATCATAATCATAAAATTCTCACCAACATCCATCAAAACTCTTTCTGTTGTCTCAAGTTCTTTTTTATGGTCACACACATCTGCTATCACTTCCCTGACTGCACTTACATTCAACATACCTTTATGTTTCAACAGCTATCAACACTTGTCTCTGGAGCTTGGGTTTGGACATGCATGTTGAGCCTTCCTCCATCCTGATTTCAATGCAAAAAAGGTTGCATAAATGGGACTTTGTCAAGACAATGCAAAGCACTGACATCCATGTTGCTCTAAATTTCTCTTGACTCATCTTTCAGCTTACACCACCCTTCCATATGTAATTTCATAAACACTAAGTGCTCACAGGAAACATTCCCCACTGCCAATCACACACACCTCAGCTAGATTAGAGTAACTGCTTCCAAATACTGCAAAATGCCTTGCTACTGCTTCATGATGCACACAAGCCAAGATAGCAATAACAATACAGTAGCTGTTCCACTGCCTGGCCAGGAGCTAAAAGATCCATCAGGGGAAGGTAGGGTAAGGCTAAAGGGATAGAGAAAGGGGAGCGTAAAAGACAAAGGGAAGAGAAAAGGTGAGGAAGGCAGGAAGAGTAAAGGAATCAGTTTTGCCTCAAAATGCAAATGCACTTGAAATGCATCTGCACATGCACAGACCAGGTGCAGATGTACAGGAATTTTCTGTTGAGATCTTTGACACCCATGTGCATTAAACATGGCCTCATGTGAGAGCCATACAAAAATCTTTACATGATCCACGAGCAATATGCCAGTCAGCAAATGGAAAAGTTTCCACTATCAGTCTTCCTCTGCAGTCTCAACAAATACTATTTGCATGTAAAACTAGCATCCTTCCCTTGAATACCTAAGTGACAAAGGTAAGTGCACTTTCAAACTGTTTAAATTGTGTAACATTACATCTACATGCATCACATTTTCATTCGGTGAGGGACAGCTAAATTTCGCCCTTCAACAAAATTTTTACTATTTTATGAAATAAAAAGTACCAAACACATAACATCATCTTTAAGTGTCAATGGTATCAAAGAGAAACAGATTTCCATCACAATACAGACTCATTCTAAAAATATACATCTAATTAGTCTATGAAGTTTTACTCTTTAGAGAAGCAAATTAAAATATTCTTTTAGACTATTCATCCTGTTTATTTTTTCCTAAGAATTCAACAATGAAGTCAAACCTGTTGGGAATACCAGGATTCAAGGTTACCATTCAGGAACCAAAGGTACATTATCATGTAAGAAGTAAATGCCTTTGTAAGTTTTAAAAACGCCAATTGCAAACCAGCACATGGAATTATCTTCTATAAGACTAAAATTAAGATACCCCCTCTCCACACCAAGTGTGTGAATGAATGAGCAGCCTGGTATCTCATCCCATTAATCTGATTTTTCACAATATGGATACCTCTGTTTGGTCTTTTATGCTTTTGCTACTACTTACCACTTAAGATTCATTCAAAGCACAAAATGTTTCAGGTTTTTCAGATCATGCCCATTTGTTTGTCAGTCACTGGACATATTTATTTTGCAATATAAAATCCATAAATTCTGGCAGGTTTTGGTTAGTCCTTTAAGTTAATCTATACATACTAAATCTTAAAGCTCAGTTGTAATTTAACAGTTCAAACTTTAGATTTTTTTTATAAGTATATTCTATAGTCACTTTCCAAGTAACTAGAAGACACTAAAAATAAAAGATTTATTTGAATGAAAGCAAGAACATACATAGGATCCCTTATTACCCGGAAAGAGGTTATAAAAACTGAAAAATTCAAAGAAAAAATGATGTAAAAGAGGTGAGGACAGTGATTATCTCATAACCCCATCACTTCAGAATACAGAATGAAGCACTGTGATCAATAAACTTCATTGTTATCAAGTCTCAGCAAGACAAGGAGAGTTTAGAATGAGCCATGGAATGCAAAAGCTTCAGGCAGAGCAGGAGTTCTTGCAGTGCAGAAAAGTCTTGTGTGTCAAAAGAAGCTGTGGTGTTTTACTGACAGCTTAGTAAATTATTAACGCCTTGGTCTGCTTCTTAAAAATATATTATCTCTTTATACAGTTGAAGGTGTGTGGTCTGCAGCTTCAAAAGAGGTAGCTCTGATTCTACTCAAACCTGTGGGCATGAGATGTAATGAGCCAGGTTATAGAATATAGAAAAATCAAGATATAGCATGCCCTGATTTCTTGATTTTCACAGTTTAAATACGGGAACTAAGAGCCTTGAATTTGGATGTTAAACCTGAGGACGGGTGTCCAAAGAAAAGCAATGAAACTGTTTAAAGGTTTTGAGAACAAGTCTGATGAGGAGGGGCTGGGGTTGTTCAGCCTGGAGAAAAGGAGGCTCAGGGAATATCTTATCACTCACTGTAACTATTTGAAAGGAGGCTGTAGCAAGGTGGTGTAGGGCTCTTTTTCCAAGTAAGAAATTATAGGATGAGAGGAAACAATGTCAAGTTGCACCAGGGGAGGTTTAGATCAGATCTTAAGAAAAATTCCTTCACTGAAAGGGTTGTCAGGCCCTGGAACAGGCTCCCCAGGGAAGTCAGTGGCTGAACTGCTGTCTCTGGAGGCATTTCCAAGACCCACAGGTGTGATGATTTGGGACATGTTTTAGCGGAGGACTTGGCAGTATTAGGTTTATGGCTGGTCTCAGTTGTAAAGGTCTTTTCCACTCTAAATGATTCTATCATCCTAAGGGGAGAAAAAGTTAATGGCATCAACTTTTGGTTGGTGAGCAATGTTTTTTGTAGCACATAGGATGCTAATTCCCTAAAGCATACCTTTCAGAAGCTTGTGACTTGAAGAGAACTTTGTTTTCTAAAGTGATGGCAGCATAAAGATTGGAGATCACGCTGCTTTTACGTGTATGTGGTATCATAATCATAGTACGTGGCGGTATTCGAATATTGTAATTGGAGTCCATTTCTCCATCAAGCACTTGGAGCATGGGAGAAAAGTGTGCCTTTTTTTTTTTCAGTCAAACAAAAGGCCATCATTCCGTAGTGCAAAGGGACTCCTAACCATTTCACATCAAATGGTAGCTATCAGTGAGGTTATGTTCACATCAGTGAAAGAAGAGGCGGAGAAAGGCAAACAATTCTGTGTGAGCACAGCCGTGTTCAGGACAACAGGGAGCGAGGTTTAAACAGCCGGTGATCTTCGGAAAGCCCCTGGAGATCACCGTCTAGGGAAAGCGCCGAACTGGAACACATGGGCGCTTTGAGTCCTGCCATCCCTTTTTCTAACAGAGCTTTGTAGGTCTGGAACCTCGCCAGCTAGGACAAGACCGTTCTCTTAAAACGTGCTAATCCCAACCCTTCCGGCGCCCTTCTGGCGGAAAGCGGAGGCTGCAGCCGGAGCAGACCGAGCAGGACCGAGGGGCGCTCAGAGCCCCCCGCAGCCTCACGGGCGGACGGGGCGAGGCTGCCGAGCCGCGGGGCGCAGGCGGGGCCGGAGCCGCAGGATGCCTTCGCCCCCAGCAGGGCCGGAGCCGCAGGATGCCTTCGCCCCCAGCAGGGCCGGAGCCGCAGGATGCCCTCACCCCAGGCACGGCCGGAGCGGCTGCCCCCAGAGCAGCTCGGCCCCAGAGCAGCTCGGCCCCAGAGCGACAGCTCCGGAACGGCCCTGCCCGGCCCTGCTCCTGCCCCCGCTCCCGGAGCCCAGCCCGATCCGTCCGGGACACAATCCCGCCTCTCCCGCCGGCGGCCGCTCCCGGGACACAGTCCGGGCTGCCTGTAAGCTTCAACCCTGTTAAAAGGGCTCGTCTGCATCGGTGAGCACCAGCTCCAGTAACACTTCTAACCTAATCTAATCTAATCCAATCTAATCTAATCTAATCTAATCTAGCAATCTAATCTTGCAATCTAATCCCTTTTTAAAATGCAGTCTTCTGTAGTAAAATTCTAATTGTTTGCAAGCCAAACTGAAACATAAACTCATAAAGCTACTCAAAAAATGTTTATCTGAAACAATCTGTTCATGGACTGCTGACACCTGTCCCATGCTGTGCTCTATGCTTGTGCAACGTCCCCATTTTGAGGGGTCTCTCTGCGTAGCTCTCCCAGCTGCTCAATAGGTATTTATCATAGTTAAAAGTGAGCCTAACTAAAAAGTCCATTAAAGTGAAAGAAAACACTAACAATGAGGATATGGAACTAGATTTATTATTTGCAGAGAAGTCTAGGTATTCATTTTTTCACATGATGGAGATGTATGTAGTTTCTTAATGCACAACTGCTACTTACCTATTCAAGGATGATGAACATAAATGCAAATGCAATATAAAATGGACTCAGAGGTCAGTGAATATATGAAATTTGCCACTATTTCCTCATTAGGTATGGCAGAAATATAGATGAGAGTCTGTATTCTCTCATGACAGGTATTTGAGTTGATAATTTTGCACAAAATAGTTCAAGTCCCAGTCTTTTTTTTTTTTCCTTTTCTGACCCTGCTGTATAAAGGTTACTGCAAACTGTCACAACACCTGATCTGCTGGTCATTGGCTATTCAAGCTCTTATTCAATTCCAGCAAACTGGTAGTGTTGCTAACAGCTACAGGTATTAGGAATCCTACTAAAATCTAGCAAAAAGGGTCTATTGGTCAGTACTCAATTACTTACTCCCAAAAAAGTAGCTGCTTTTCTCTTCACATATTCACCGAATGTATACACCAAAAGTCCCATTGCCTTCCCTCATAACAGATTTTTTTCTTTCTTCCAGGCCTGTCCTGAGTGTATCCAGATCCTACACAGCAAGACAAATTCATTCAGATTCCTTTTCAGGTGGGAATCACCAAATGATCTGGAAATTCTTGAAGATATTAGCTACATGTTGCAAGATACAGGGGAGGATAAAAGAGGGGAAGACAGCCACCTCTTCCATTTCTGCCTTATGAAATTAGTTGTCTAGAAGGGCAGTGTTTGCATGGCAGGAAATATCAAAGATTAAACTATTTCTGTACTCCTGTCCATTTTGTGTTAGAATTAAGCACCATTCTAACATTGAGCAAAATCATGAGCAAAACCAGTTTCAGGTAATTTCAAAATTGCCATTTAAAAAAATATTTAAATTTTTACAGTGCAGGCCTGTTAAAGAAATTAAACTTTCACAACACAAGGTTGTGCCCTAATGATTTGTATAAGAATTACTGTTTCTTAAAAATTTATATTTTTTCCAAAACAAGAAGGAATTATGCAATGTAAAAATTGGATTAACAGTCAAAGGACTTGCAGCACTGGAAAAATGAATTATCTTCTGTTCAGTTAGGTCAGGTTTTGCGTCCATATGGTAATCATTATGTATAGTCTCAATGTTTTGTTTACTCTTGTATTAGAAAAGCTGTTTCACTTCAGCTGTTTCTTCAGCACACCTACATATCTAGTTAGACCATTCATATACTAATGCAGCCAAAAAACCTATTTTACAATGTTCCAGAAAAGTTACCTATTCCCATATAATTCAGCAATCACTCCAATGATGAATCTAACACAGATCCTCTTCTATTGACACTTTTGGGTGTTCTGTTTGTCCTGTGCAATATATATTTCTACAGCAGACCTACCCATGTTATGAGACTTTACAATCATCCTACACTTAATGCTCTCCAACAAATCCATGTCTCAAGTGTGTTTTAGCCCAGCATTGTAGCCTCATTCCTCTGTGACAGGACAAGACGAAACAATCTCAAGTTGCCCCATGAAGCTGCAAATTGGAGGTTTAGATTGAATAACAGGACAAATTTTTTCATTGAAAGGGTTGACAAGTACTGAAACGGACTGCCCAGGGAAGTGTTTGAGTCGGTGGAGGTACTTAAAAGACCTGGATGTGTGATTAGGGACATGGTAGGGACATCATGGCTTAGTGGTGGACTTGGAAGTGTTATATTAACAGTGGGATCTTAAGGGTCTTTTCTAACCTAAATGATTATGTGATTCTGAATATCTGAATAGCTTCATTATCTTAATAAATATAGGCAGTGTTCTGTGGATTAAATTTAACATTGTACATTACCTGTCAGTTTGATTGGGCTTTTAAACATGTCAGAGAAGTAAGAGTTTGTTGGAGTGATGTTATAAATAGTATTACTGAAACTCTTATCCAAAAAGGGTAATTGACTAAATTATAATTGCCATTTTGTAATGATGCTGTTATTCTTTATGCATGTTAGATGATGGATAGAATCCACTAATTTTTAGCAGAAACTAGTTTGGTGCAAGTAACTTTATCTTGATTATCCCAGCAACTCAAAAAATACTGCATATCACTCACAAAACCTGAGAAGATCACAGATTTTAAATCATGTGTTGTAAATGTAAAAACAGAGAATATTTTTCCTTTTAGAACTTTTTTCTTCCAGAATATACAATGAAACTGTTAGACTATGAAATATGAAGTTCAGTTTCATGCACACAAAGGAGCAAAGGGGGACAGTGATAGTCCGGAAACCCTCAAAACTGAAGAGAAACTGGGGCACTCAATCTGGTGTCTTCTAGGGCTGTCACAGGAGGACAGTCAACCTCATTGTCTGTGTGCTGAAAGCCATCGAGGTCAGTCGAATGGATGGGCTCTCTGTTTCACCTTACAGACCAAGGAGAGTTACTGCCTATGGGATACAATTTGGGATTCTGCAAGACATTGTATAAGGTGCTTTGAATAGGAAACAAAGACAAGGAAAGTGGGAGATTAAGATTTGGGGGTGAACAACTGTAGAGATAAGAGTATTTAAGGGACTGGTTGCATGTGAAGAGGTCAGTCTGCTCATCTGACCATGTCCTGCAATTGGTCACTGCAGCCTCTCCTGTCTTCTTATCAAAATCCTTTTCTGTTTCCTGGGTGAAACTCTCCCGACTCTATACAGTAACATTCTGAGACAGTGAGTTTAGGACGATAACAATCAATTTGTAATCATCCCATCGTTTCTTGGTACCTCACTGTAGTCACTTGATAGCATCAGTTTTATGTCTTTCTTAAAGCTTCCATGAATTTCTTTTTTCTCACATCTTGGGTTGTAGATTCAGGATTATTTTTAACTACATTTATTGTCATTTCTGCTGCTTTTACACTGAAGGAATTGTTAGTATTAAGATGACAGCTAAAATTGTGCATTGTAGAGTCATCCTTTGAAAGTATGTATGTGTGGGTAGGAATTAAGCATTGTTATTAGAGGTTGTCACCTCTAATGTAGAGAGGTTATCACCTCTCTACATTATCTTCGAGGTCAGCTTCACCCATACCAGTTTTCATTGTTTCTATCATGAATGTTCACATGCATGCACTTAGCCCACATTTTCTTCCCGTTCTTAACTACTTACATCTAAGCAGCACTAAACTGATCCTTCTGTTTCAGGCTTTCTTCATTTCTGTTTTCAGTCATGATGACAGCTATTCTGACTTCCAGGATGGAAGCTATTCTGCCTTCCCTTTTATGAATGCACACGTGTGCTTCCTGAAAGCACTGCGGAATTCAGTAATGAGTCTGAAAAGCCTCTTCCCTTGTTGATAACACTTAGAGAGGATCACTCTTTAAAATAAACTATAAATACCTCCTAGGGCAGTTGGGGTTTATACTCATCACTTTACTTTCCTGAAACTTTGCTGAGACTGATGAAATAATTTTCTAAAACTGTTTTGATCTTTGCTCCTGTGATGTCAAATTGCCCCAATCCAGGTGAATAATAATAATAATAATAATAAAAATAATAATAATAATAATAATAATAATAATAATAATAATAATAATAATAATAATAATAATAATAATAATAATGGCAATATAGAATTTATGTAAAATTTATAAATAATTGTTATGATGATATCTCTATGTATAACTTGGCAAAATAATGTGCCTTTCTGTTCTATGGATGGAAATACTGGCTTGGAAAGTCAATTGGAATTCTGTCATTGTCTGCAGTGGGGCTAGAACTATACAGAAAGGGTAATAGTTGTCAGAATGAGCCTCAGGAGAGCTACAAATTCTGTTGCTGCTTTTGAAGATTTGTGTTTTATAAATGAAATGAATTAACAGCAGCACTCTATTGTCTTTTTTAATTTTGGGAGGAGAAATACATACTTCTCAGAAGTCTTGAATGGAGAGTCTTCTCTAAGTGTAATAAATAAATTATTCTCTAAATCACTTGCCAAAGCAGTGTGATTCCACCAAAGTGATACAATTTATTGCCAAACTTCTCATTATAATGTACTATTAAAACATTTCTATAAAGACATTAGCAGAACAACTTGACTTGTTTAAAAATGTATGTTGACATCGTTTGGAAAGTACACACAAGTATCTCCAAACAACAGCACTCCAAAGAGTGACAATTTAAGGCACGTGATTATTTTGCAACCTTTGTTACATAAATCTCTGACTAGACCATATATTTTTAAAACATAATTTCATATATTTCAATAGCTCTGTTCACAGCTTAGAGAGACAGATTTCATCTCAATGCAGGCAACACTTCTGGGGTTTTTTAACATTGCTAGGTCATAGTGCAGCATAATAAACATTGTTAAAAAGAACTTTATTCATAAAGCAAAATATATAGAAGGAATATCAAATACTTCTTAATTTCATCTTTTCGCAACAAGGTAGGCCATAGTTATTTATCCCATAAACAGTGACTGTGGAATGCACAGCTTGCCCTTTTCTGACAGAGCATGTCACAAAAAAAATTTAGAGACAGACTATTCAGGGAAGTAAGAACTGAACTGGCCTCACCAGAGGTGAACTAGTTATCAACTGATCATTCCATCCTAATATACAAGGGCAAAAAAAAGCTCATACTTAACAGCCATGTCCTCAGCAGCTCTGAATTTATATTGCTGTGATAGAAATTAGTGTTGCTTGACTGATTAAAGCGTGCTGAAGAGATAAACAAATGCTTTCACCCATAGGTACACATACCACAGGAAATGTGAATGTATGATGAAAGAGTATGCAGAAAAAGAAAAAAAGTGAGGCAAATGATGAACTGTTATAACTTCCTTTTTTGTATATACCCTTGTAGACATTGGGAGCAATTGCCCTAGGAAAAAAAAGGAACTATAATCCACCCTATTATAGCTATCAGTATGTTCTCAAGGTGGAAATGAGTGACATGAAAGCTTGTTTTCATCACATTTAAAATTGAGAAATTACAACAAACAAAACTTTGCTGTAGAACCAATTCTACTAGAAAACCTCTTCCAGGGCCATAAGAGCTACAGGAATTATGCAAGATATTCCAAGGAAAGGTCTCTTCGCCATCAGAATGGCCCATTTTATGCTTCATCTGTTCAGCTGTGGTGACACAACATATAGAAAATGCCTGACGCCTTTGAAGTAGAGAGGTAAGCCCTTTGTATACAGTGTCTTTCAATTTCTGTTTTTTAAAATGTGTGATATTCCTCTCTTACAAAGTTACAGCCCACAGCCCTCTCAAAAGCATACAGGGCCCTGCTGACTTTTCACAGAGATTCCTGTGTTTGTAAATATGGTGGTGTCTGTTGGTGTTCTCTTCTTTAGCCTAAAAGCTTAGAAGAACAACCAAAACTTATATCCTGCGGTTTTCAAAATTGCATGCTCTTGTCTGTGCGACATTTATCTGGTGAAAACTCCTACCTGCTGATGACAATTTACAAATGTTTCCTTGAGGTAGCCTGTACAAAACCAGATTGTTAATAGTCTAAAAAGCATGCAGGGAACAGTCCACAGTGTGGTTCTTTTTCTGACTGCAGCACAGAAATGACCTCTGTACAACAGCAGTGAGAAATGAAAGTTTTATTTCAAAGCCAACACCTGATGGGCATCTTGCCAGCTCTGGTGTTGTTATTTCAGCATTATGCTATGAGACAGAAGGGTGTATTTTGGCACATCGCACATTACCTGTTCTAATATTTGGGATCACTCATGGTCCTGTTATATATCTATGCCAATTACTAAAATACTTGTTCCAATTATGATATCTGGAACAGCATTAATATGCTCTACTTCACCAAAATAGTATGTTCATATGTACTCAGTTCACAGCAACTGTATCTACATTATTGAATTATAGCAAGACTAGCTCTGGGTGATGAAGCTTTCTGTTATGGACACTCATTTGAACCATTGCCCAGGATGACTGCCAAACAGGCAGCTGCTTGTGGGTTGATACCAAAAGAACCACTTCTCTGAATCTAGTCTCTAAAGGGGTGTGTTTTGTATCTGTGTGTATGGTATTTGCCATCACAGCTCTGCAATTTGCACCAGCTGTACATACAGTTTTAGCATAGAGGACAAAGACAGAAAAAAGATGTGGGCATTGCTCCACTGTTTCTGCATGTCTGGATAAATCTCAATTTTGACATCTAACACTGAATCATCTCAAACCTGTTCAAAATCTGGGTAGGTAGAGTGAAACAATCACTAATTCCTATAGATAAAATAAAATTTACCAGATAAAGCCTCTGTTCAGGATCCAGTCTTAAACAATTCAGATACCTCCCTGAAGGTGACAGCTCATTTACAAATGGTTCACACTGATATCAAATAAAAAGTAGGAACACATTAGGATCACAGAAGTGGCTAAGCACTCACCTTCTATTAATGTCATAGAACCTTTACAATTTACACCACTGAAGATTTCAAGCCAAAATTTCAGGACTGAAATCATCCAAGGCAAAATACAGATAGGCCAGTGGGCTATACACTGGCATGTAGTATTATACATCTATGAGAGGTCTCAGAGTTTTCACTTTTATTTAGTCTTCATCTGAGTTGGCTTTCACTGTCTCCAGCTGTCTTCAAGGTGATGTAGAACTAATTCATATGCAGTAAGTGTCTAGTGCAATCGTAAGTATCATTTGACAGAAAACCACGGACAAAAAAAAAGGACAGTCCTAATACAAGTAGGTATATATATGCACAGTAGCCAAACTGCCTCTGTACAATACTTTGAACCATCAGCATCCTGAGTCTTTGTGGCACTTAAACCGTGTGGCAAAATGCAGAATACCATCTGAGAGACCTCTAACCTGATCAGCTATTGAAAGTGATACATAAATTAACAGGATAATCTAACAGGATTTGGAAGGTGTCTTCCAAAGCAGCAGTAAAAATGGTAAATATTTACACTTCTGTCTGAGTGAGGCTATTTAAAACAGAGCAGCTTAATTAAGAATATGAAATGAGTGGCTTGTGACCATGCAAATTAAAAGTCTGAGCTAATTCTGGATGTTCTTTCATTCCAGTGCTACTGAATTGAGGGAATGAAGGTGAAGGAAGGAAATGGCTCTCCTGGAGTACTTGAATAAATTTCAAGATGCCAGGACTCTCCTCTCCCTGGAAAGTTATACACAAGAGTCAATATTCCACAATTACTCTGTGACACAAATATTCAAGAGCAGGAAAATGTTTTTCTTTAGCTTGCACTTTTAAAAGGCACTGATCCATTTCAATCAGAGTAGACTTAGCAGGGAAGAGGCTAACCATTGGGGTCTCCTACTTTAATTTCATATAGCATAAATACTTAATTCCCTTGCTTAAGCAACAAATGCAGCCTATTTCTTTAAATGTTTTTATGGCATAATGGCATCATAAACCATTTCCATGTAAAAAAACATCAAGGATTTACCATTGAAAAGATTCTTGGTTTAGCCTGCCAGAAATAATAGATTATTTGTAACAGTCTACATGAAAAAATAACAAGGAGTCATAATACCCCCTCACTGTGCACCCTTTCATTATGAATAAGAACTTAAAAATGTAAGTGCAGCAGAAAAGCTCCAGTGTTTTTTACATCATGGGACCCCACTCCCTTTCCATCTGAAGCCATCCTAGAACAGATCCTATGAACCAAGAGGTTGCTCTCTATTTTTACAAAAGCCCTTTGTTCATCTTCTTCTTTCAAGTAAGTCCTGGCTCACAACTGTGTTTCCTCCTGTTCCAAGGAATGTGGAGGGACATGGCAAGATGCTGGAAGAGATGCCAGCTTCTGAAGCTTAGGGTGATGCAGAGGTTTTGGCCTGTGGAAAGAGCGTCGGCTTTGTACACGTCTGGCTGCAGCAGACCTGTAATTCCCTTCTACATCAAGCAACATTTTCTTCTCTTGGGGCTCCTTCATATAAGAGTCTTCCAGCCCTTCAAACATAAGCAGAGTATTCTCTTCTTGTGAATTCTCTGACTTGAAGCTAACTTCAGAACAATAACCTGAGTTTACTGTCTCTTTGTTGTTCATATCTGTACCTGATTCCCAGAAGAGATCAGGTACATTTGGGTCACATGAAGCTATATACTCAGAGACAGCAGAAAGAGATATATTCCCTCTGTTTTCCAATGAAGAATAGTTTTGTGTCCAAGGCATTTGAAGACAAGAGGGGAAAAAGTGGAGGGGATTCACTGAAACACTTCCGTTTTGGTTTAGTTGATCATCTGAAGAGGAGTATTCTGTCATTTCAACATCGTGGTCCATATCACCTAGAGAGCACAATTAAATAGAAACATTTGTTTTCTATTTATACACACTGTATCTATTAGCATGCTGGCTATTGGACTTTGCTTTTGGCTATTTTTATGAAAGTCGTATGGAAGCCAGTGGTTTAAGATTTATTTTTTATCTGAAGAACTCTACTCTGTACCCAGTTCTATCTTGGACAACCTGAAGTGATTTAATTAAATTTCTTATCTTTGTTGAGTGTCAGGCAAAACTTAGTTCAGTATTTGGGATGAACAACTGCCTTTTTCAGATAGTTAGGAGATGGAGCCATCATCTGGTCACTAAGGTATCTTTATCTTGAAACAGTCCTGATGCTCAGCAAGGAAATATTTCAGAAATTTTTGAAACAAATTGTACTCTTTCAATTAGGTAGCAAGAGGGTATCTCCAGGGGGTCAATCTCTTACTGATCAGAACCTATGATCAGTTTTCTGTATACATTAAATATGCAGAGAAACTTAACATTTCCACTCTTGGCTTCCAGTTTCCATTGGTTTTTAAAACCTTTTAATTGAAATTTTAGTTTCATTCTCCTATTAGGATAATTCTGTTAAGGAGATCAATTAGCAGAGTGTTTCAGAGTAATCAAGGTCTATGCTTATTAGCTTGGGAAATTTAACTTTGCAAAACACTTGCTAAGAAACACAACAGTTGAAAATCCAGTGATTTTGACATATCAAAGATACTCACAGAAGAATTTACACATGCCACTTCCTAATAAGAAAGTGAATTATAAATAAGGCAATTAAATGGAAGAAAAGAACAAGGATTAGCAAGAAAATGTTCCACAGGTCATATGTCAATATTCTGCGACAATGTTCTCAGTGGGGGGAAAAAAGTGAAGAGAATTTTAATGTGGATAAGTGTCAAGGTGAAATTTTCCTTTTGGAATGCTGCTTATTGTTCACACTTTTAATCAGATTATTGTACTGTAATTCACAGTTCTTTAATTAATCCAGTGTTTATTTTAAAACATCATTTTAAAAATAAACAAAGATGCATTATTAAGGAACTGAGTACTGAAACCAAGCACAGACATACAGGCCAATCCAGTAAAGAAAGTGATGTGCTTCCTCTAATTACCCTTGAACTAGCACATCTTCTGAAGGGATAGAAGCCACAAGAGAAGAAAATTGGAACTTCCTTTTCCATTTGTTTTCAAAAGGTTGTGAAATTCTTAAGTCAAAGTTAGCAGTATTCACTCTTGTCCTGAGGTTCTTGTCTGAACAAAGTTTCATCAACCAACTGTAGAATATTTTCAACTTACTTTTATGTTGATGCATGGAAGACAATAAGACATATTTGTTACCATGGATTCCACAAAAGTGAATTCACGATGACACTGACTTTTGCCTTTCATTGCACAATCCCTGCAGTGCTGTGTGTTCTATTCAATTAGAATATCTGAACTGTGGACCTGACCCACCCCATCTGAAGAACTGCCTGACTTGATTGTAGAAGTGAAGGCTGCTTTTTATGGTGTGAAAAATTTCCACACAGCAGAAGTTAAAGGGCCACTGAGATATTCATTTAAACCAAGGGTCAATTTCATTTTAAGCCTCTGACATGAGAAGCAATAAGTTATTTACTGCATCAGAAAGCTGTGCCTTTTCCTAGTTTCAAAACAAGGTATGGATTAAGATAAATTCATGATTTAAGGAGAAAGCTCTAACTGGGATACTGCTTCTCCACAATATTGTTGTGTAATTATCCCCACAAGGAGATTCTGGTGTATTTTAGTAAACATGATTCATTTTAATCCCCTTTCTTATGTAATTTAATGGTACATCAGTACTGACACTGAGTAATCTTATTGTAGCAGTGGGGCATTTTTGCTTCCTGAACACTGGATAAATAGCCTGGACAAATGTTCACAACTAACTCAAGGCTTCTTAGCAATAGAGTCCAAAATTTTTTTCCTTTTAGGGAATTGAGGTACCAATTTTATCATCTAGAACTGACTAACCAGGAAACCTGAAGCCTCTTGAAAACATATGCCCAACATTCTTGTACTTCAAATACTATTTTCTTGGCATTTAAAATATTTAAGTGAAAACAAAGAGAAGTGTAAAAGTAGCAAGGCATTGGACCCCAAATAGTTGAACAGCTCTTCTGCAAGAGGAAAATAGAAAGATGTTTTGTTAATTAAGTTGGAGGGAAATAGAAGATGTTTAGTTGTACAAAGAAATCAGGAAGGAAAGAGATTTTTCTGAAAGAAGAAAAAAGAGAAAAATAAGTTCACTTCTCAGGGTTGATAAGGAGTCTGGGTAAAATATAAAGGTGATAATATTTTTAACATATTACATATGTGTTGATTCTGGGAGAAAAGATCTGGGTCGGTCCTCTGGGCCATCTGCTAGCAGGAAGGAATCTGTTGATTTATTGCTGAGCCGGATTGGAGTGAGCCGTCTGAAGTTTGGAGAATATGGGAGCTGCACTCGGGCCCTTTGTGATGGTACCACAGTGTCTTCACCAGATAACCATGGTGAGAACTTTGTGTAGATGCTTTGGTCATCATCAGCAGAAAATACTGGGTTATCAATTCCTAAAAAAAAATTAAAAGTGACAAATAAAAGTAATCAAAATAATTTCTTGTTAATGCAGCAAAATGCTTTATAAAAGGAGAATGGCTATTGATGGAAAAAAATTGACTGATACATGCTGGTGTGGGTGTGGCTAAGTCAATACACAGACCATTATACACACATATACCTTGGTTATTGGTAGACATATATTGGATTTCAATTAAAGAGAAAAATCAGATGTCACAACAAATATGCAATTATGTTAGGGATAACTGGAGACAAAAAAAATCAATAAAAGAAGCAATCAATCCACAAGTGTTAAGCAAAAAAAAAAAAAAAAAAAAGCACAACGTAAAATAATTGCAGAAAGTTCAAATCAAATCTATAAAAAAGAAACAAGAGATGGGAAAAAAATGCAAAAAAATAAACTTCAGCTCTCCATAAATGAATGAGTGTGAGGTAGCTATAGCAGGCCACAAAACAATCAAAAGTAAGATACAGGAGCCTGTTCATACAGTTGCCAAGTTTGTAGTGCTTTTACAGAAACATTTTGCATCTTGCCATCCACTTATTTCTGGGTGTCTTCATGCATACTCAAACAGGGAATTTGTCATGAAACAGTGTCATGCATAAAATACATTTAAGGGTGTCTGCTAAAAGAGGACAGACACAAGTGTTTTTCTTCACTGTAGGCACCAAGCTGCCTATGAAGTGTACAGTGGCATGCTGAAAAATTCAAACACAGAAGTGCTAAAGGGAAATACTAAATTTTATGACTCTGTAAGTCATATGATATGATTTCTGTTACATATAGTTATAAGCTTCCAATCTGATATTTTGGAGCTTTTCAGGGCTGGTAATCGAGGGCAACGAGTGTCCCAGAAATGCCACAAATCTGTTCTTTTCAGTGCCTTCTCTAAGCCTGTAAGGATCTGATGAGTTTGTGAATATAAAAGGAGAAATCTTGCCTGAAATAAGAAGAACAAAATTAATCATAACAAATTACATCCAATGCAAGTGAAAAACAATTCCAAAGGACTGGTACTGACTGGTCATGTGAGGTAAGACAATTCTCAAAGAACATTTTCTGTTGCTAGAAATAATAAGTGGCTTTAAAACTGGTTTAGGTAGGCATGTTCGCAACTTCTATCCATTTCAAATGTGGTGCTCTCCATACCTCCAGATATCCAAAACTCTTTATGTCAACATTAATATTAAGCAAATGTATTTTCAAATACAACAATTAAAATCACTCAATCAAACAAACAAAAAACCCATGCTAACTCATCAGCATTTCTATCACATTTGAGGGAAAAAACCCCAAAACCTTAGTACATAATAAATATTTTTACCGGCAGGAGTATCTGTGAAATTTTGTTTCGTCACATTAGCCAGGAAATCAACTCCTTTGCCTAGATGCAATGTCTCATAATCATTATTTTCTTCTGATTCAGAAAACTCCAAATCTAGAGGGGGAAAAAAAGAAAAGGAAAAAAAAAAAAAGCAAGTCCAATTTGATTAGAGATTTATATCAGTTCTGACAGATAATGCCATTTCCTACTGGTTTGATGTAATCAAAAATACATCTTTAGCAAGGATTTTCATCGCTCGACATAGGTCAGCATTAGTACCATTTCAGACCTAATGAGGTCATTGCTGCTTTAACTGCAGTAGAGTAAGTTTTGCATTAGCTGCTAAACTACTTGTTAAGACTGTCTTCCCATTAAACTTCTTTGCTTTTAAGTAGATGATGACATCTATATGCAGAATTCTTTAATAAGACAATATTGAATGACCTACTAATGAGTATTCAGAAAGTTCTTCCCATGCAAAGTAATTCTAGAATATTACACTTGGGGAGCCAGCCTGTACTGCCCCTCTCAGTCAAACAGAAATAACACTCAGTAAATGATTCAAAGAATATACATAAGGAAAAATATCTTTGCTTAGAGCTACTGATCTATTTCACTTGAGTTGTCTTTGAGAACAAGGAGTTGCAGGCATAAGCAGAGGAAAGAACACAAATAAAAGTTAGTTCAGTGGCTTTTAACCACATTTCAGTTTTGAAGTGACACGTATTATTTTATAATTGTGTAACAAACCTGTTAGCATCCATCATATTGTGCCATGCTTGACATCAATGCCAAAAAATGGCTAAGACAGGAAAGAATTTGGGACTTTATATGCAAAAACAGCTTTTGCTAGGGGTAGTCCCTAGGCTGGTCAGCTTCTGATTACACTTTCGAGCCTGAGCCATGTGATAGATCTGTTCATGAAGGGTGGATCAGTGCTGGAACTGAGCTCTATGTGTTCTTTCCAAAGCTATGCCCTCCTTGAGTTGTATCATGCTTGCTTAGCCTCAACTCCAATTGAGACCTTTCTCAGCTACTGAATTTTATATGGCTGATGTCCTAGGCAGACATATCCTGCTGTGATGAAAAAAAGTTAGCAGCTCTGTGTACCTTATACAAATGGAAGCTGAAAGTTCATTTATATTGTAGCCACTGCATTGTTTTTGTTTAAATGTGATATATTAAAATTGTGAGCGAAAAGGCCAATTAAAGTTTTGTTTTTCAATACAGGTTCTAAATCATAGAAAACAGCTTCTAAATCATAGAAACACTGCATTTAAGCATGAAGCAGATCACCACTCTGAGTTCTGAACTATGACTTTTTTAATATCAGATTTGCTGTTGCATATCACAAAATCTTTTAGTGATGCTTTACTGGCAGTATAGCTGATAAAATTCAGTTAATGAAAATGGTCGAAGCATCTTTTTACCTTTTTCCTTCAAAGTAAAATCTTGCACTGGATTTTCTGAAGGAATGTTTCCATTTGGTATGACACTGCTGTTTCTCTGAAAAGAAAGCAAGAAGTGACCAAAAATGCTAATGTCATCAGACAGCAATGGCAGTGACACCCTTTGAAATGACAAGTCCAGCAGAATAACCCTGAAATCTGTTGTAATCTTTGCTTGAGACTCAATATGGACGCCATTAGTTTCCCACCTACATTTGCAGTGTGAACAGTGTAAAAAAAAGAAACTTTGGCTCTTTTTATGCTGTGTGGTCCCTCTTAGTTTCATATAAATTTGGTTGAATGCTCCATGCCATAGTGCTACCCTGCTACCTCTACTCTATCCTGCAAAATCTCCCCACAGCATAGTAGAAGGGTTCAGGATCTGTTGTTTTTCAAGTGATCAGAAATCTCTCCACCAGAAGAAAAGTCCCAAAGCATAGAGAAGCGCAGAATGTGAGAAGAAGCCCCTTGAGTTACTTCCTAGTTTAATCTCTTCTTGATTAGGTCCTCTGAGTTCATGAAGTTCTACAGGACAGAGATAAATGCAGTGCACAGGACCTTTCTGAGTCCTCCCTGCCCTTCCCATCCATTATTTGGTATAATAGGTGGCTACATCTGGGTCCTTGTGAAAGTATTTTACCCTTTTTTGGCCCCGGTCTCGTTTGTGGATTTTATTGAGCTTCTTGGGATGGTTTATTCCTAGTTTGGTACTCTTGAAAGATTCTAAGCGCTTCCTCATTGTCCTATGGAAAATCTCCTTGTCTTGTTTGTCATCTTCACTGTGCATGATCTCATGTCGACTGTACAGGTGTTTGTGCTGTGGCCAGGAAGGGAAGACAATATTCATATATTTAGAAATACAGATGAAAGCCCTGAATCAATGCATTCAATCAGTGTCATGAAAATGTAAACAACTCCATAAAAAAGAATTCACTAAAGACTAATCTGAAGGCATTAATGAAACTCCTATTTTTCTTTCTTCTTCATGAAACAGGTCCAGGAATTTTAAGTGTGTAAGGGTGGACTGTCATTCAAAGTAAGCCTCTCCCTATAATTGTCTGAATTACTTCAGCTGATACACTTCATTTAATCCTGATCAGAACATTTGCTGGACACAGTTCTGCATTCCACTGGCCCCAGTGATTTCAAAGGCACTAGTTCTTTTAAAAAGACACGTTCTTAAAAGAGAAATCACACAAACGAAGAGCTTATCTTCCTCAAGGGTATGGATTTTGCAGTGGGTTCTGTCCTTTTGAGTTTCACTCGCAAGTTTTGGTTCCTATTGCCTCCTAGTTTTAGACTGGAAAACAGTCCAATGCCAGCCTTTTGCTCTCACCTCCTGCCTGGGTTTATACAGGTACTGTTGTAGGGTGTGGTGAGCAAGGGTATCTTCTGTGTCCCGGATACTTTTCCTCCTCTGCTCTAAAGCTTGCATGTCAAGGCAAACAGGTCCAGCTTTTTCTCTCCTGAGGAAAAACACAGTGGTTTTTAAAATCAGTGACTGTTGAAGGAAAAACAGGAAGATGGGGAATGAGAGGGAGAAAAGAAGATGAAATTTGAAAAAAGAGGAAGAGTAAGAATTGGCTAAATGAAAATGAGTGAGCAAATGCCTAATGGGAAATATGAAAAAATTATTGGGTTTTACCTTTCAGGAGGATGTGGCATTAATTAATTTCAGAGTTTACGTAACACATGATCTATTCAGTGACAGATTCATTAAAAAGTTAGGGAAGGGGCAAATGGAACAACTCTAATGTGGATGTCTGCTTCATCTTTCCAGCCTTTACTGGAAAAAATGGTTTGTGTGTAAAATGCAACAATATAATCCATATATACCCCTTTTCTGTGGGAGAAAATATATAACTAAAGTTCAAAAAAGTAGTGACTGAAGCGCCTGTAATTTGCATTTTTCAATTTTTTAAGCCCTGTTTCAATTTCCTCTCATATACCACCCCATCAGTTCACTCTACTTACAGTAAATAAGAGACAGAACTTTCCACGGTACTTGGGAGTGGAGTGGTGAAATCCACGTTTACCATATTGTCTGTACTTGGAGAACGTATAAATGCCAGCGAACCTCTCCGTTCTCCCTGGTCATGGAAAGAAACAAGACATATTACAGCTGTAAACACCTAGGACAAAATGTGTATCAGACTACAGATTATTTGTGAGATTGTATTGATCCAAACGGCACAGGAAGCATGGGACAAGTTGTATCTAGCTAACAAATACAAACCCACTTTTTTGTTTTTATCGTTTCTTTACGTTGAGTGACATCGCAACAAACAAAGCAATGAGAAAATCTATTTCACTCTCATAAATTGGTTTTGAGAAGGATTTCTTGTGCCTCAATAGATTTTCAGTTTTACTTTGAACAATGTTGCAATCCAAATGTGTAGGGATATACAAACAGATTTTCACATACCAACACATCACTACACTCACAGTCGCGTTTTCAAAGACACAACACTAAGTTTCTGTTGTCTACCAGACTGGCAGCAGCAAATATTAAGCGGTGATAGAAGTATACAAGACTGTTAGAAAGAGGTTATGGAATGACAAGATGAGATATTGAAGAGATGAGGTTTTCTTTTCATTCTAAAAACTAGTGTCACAGAAGTGAACTGCTGGAAAAGCTCAGATTTATATCTTCACAGTTTTCCTTACAAGTGATATCTTGCTTAGCTAAAAGGTATCTGTTGAGTGACATTGTGGTTACACATGCTGAGCCAATCTATGGTTTTGAATCACAGCAGAGAGAAAGCACATAGGTCTCTATATTTTAAACAGTAATAATCAAGAAAAATCATCTCCCTTGCTGAACAGAGATTTTATCTACATTTCTCCAACTTTAACTGTATTGTGTTTCCTTTACATTTTCATATTCATGGAGCAAACCAAATAAATGCTTTCTTTTGCTGTGGTAGCCCATATACATGTCACAGTATGTGGGCTGCTGATGGCATTAAGAAATACAGTCTAGCCTCTGCAGGCAGAAGACTTGAAATTATTAAAATTGAATTCTGGGATAGCACCATCCCATCCATTTTCTTAAGTGAATCTGGCTTTCTTTTCAAATCAAGTTTAATGTTCATACATGCATCATGCATATCACCAGAGAAGGAATTTTAGCCAAAATAAGTTATGAAACATGAACATTTTAAGTCCCTTCTGTTCAATTGCTCTGGATTATTTTCATTTTTCTTGGCTTAGGTTTTCCCCTCTCAACTGTAAGGAATTTACTTAGGTTGAGACTGAATTCTCTCAAGCTCTTGCTCATTATACAGATGCAGCATAATAGGAGAGCTGAAGAAAAAAATATAAAATAATTTTTAAACTCCTCAGTTTCTCGCAAGTGAGAAGAGAATGAGTAACTGGGGGAGGCAGGTCTTTACTTGTCCTAGAAGAAATGGCTTCAATTTCAATGTCAGCTTGTAATTCATAGATACTTAGTTCAAAGATACATTTGAGAAGTGAAGAAGAAGTTATTAAAGCAGTGAAGCAAATATTAAAGTGAGAAAGGTGAAATGACTTTAGGATTCACAACTCATAATTAATTTATGCTGGAAGAAAATATGTTGCAAAACTTCTGTAGAACTTGGAGAACATTCAATTTCTTTGACTATTATTATCAGATCAGTAGACATTTGCCAAATAAAATTTATCTGCAAGAAACAATGTACACAAATAGCAGTTGGACTAAGGTAAAAAAAGGCAGTTCCCCTGTGTTTCCTCTCCTAAAAAAATTGTGATCTGTCTTTACTATATGGGATCAAAGACATTATTGGGTAAAAATTCTGGTGCTAAATCTGCATGTGCTAGTGATCTATAAAGTCCTTTGCATCCATTAAAGAGAAGAAACACTCTAATGAATCTACTGAACAGATTCAGCAATGAATCTGAACCTGAGTTTCATGGTCATTTTCCAGCTTTCTTCCTCTGAGGTGTGACCCAGAAAGCATCACAAAAAAGAAAATTAGTTCTTGAGCTCAGATGGTCTGAAAACCAAATGGATAATTTACAAAATCTTAAAAGGAGGAATTTGCTTGTCTTGTGAACCATTCTCCATTTTTCATACTGACATAATTTCTGAATTTCATTTTGTTTTCTGAATTCAATCTTCTAAATTATATGTTTCATTGGAAGAAGACTGCTGGCTGTAGCTCATTTTCAAAAAAAAAAAAAAAGAGCTTAGCAGGAGTAGTAGTATCAGTCACAGTAATAGTTTTTATATAAATTAAGGAAATTAACTGATATGTCACCTAACCTTAAAAATTAGTTCAATTGGAGATTATGGGCCTGGATAGATTATAATGTTGAAGATCACTTTAAAAAATATTCCATTTAAAACTATCCTTTACACTGTATCAATGCTGCACATTTGTGGCTATTTGAACTAAGTTGACTAGTTTCATACTGAAGAACATTAGGAATTTTTACACAATCTGGCAACGCTGATCCCATCTGGGAATGGTACTCTTGCAGAAGGTTGGAAACTTTCTTCCATTCTCATTTAAAAATTTCTCCTGTTACAAGTCTTAAGTTTCCCTAACTTCACAATTCCGTGATTGCATTTGATATTTGTAGTACATTTAATCCTAATTATTGAATCGTGACCCTTATGATTCCATTCAATTAAAGTTACCCTTCCCTTTTTTTATTTTTTGTGTTACAATGATCTGGCAGATTGAGATTAGTGGTCCACTACTTTGGCTACATATCCACATCATTTGGAAGTGAACTTTTTCAAATCAGAGTTGTCATCACATAGAACTACTATCCTGCAGGAGCCAGACCCTGTTGACAGAATTAGAAAGACAACATCCCACCAGAATTACAGTATTTTTTTATGTAATAAAAATAGAAACAAAGATATTCAATAAAGTCCAGCAGACATTTACACCGATGTAAGTACAATATATGAATATTTGGTGATCAGGCACAATACTGAGAACTACAGATTCTCAAAAAGGCAACATCGACACTCAAAACACATTATTTAAAAAAAAAAAAAAAAAGGCAGAGCAGAGATGGAAATAGTTTTCCTTTAGGCATCTCCTGCAATATATAAATTTTAGTTTATATTATAAATTTTAAAAAATCAATTTCCAAATGATGCTATAATATGTCAACAAATGTTCATAAGTACCTCAGCCACATAGCTAATTGCATCCTTCAAGTTGAGCTCATGGAAAACATTAAGGATTTGATCTCTTGATTTTTGAGCAGACCTTCTCATCAGTATTTTTCTGAGGAATTTCCTATCAAAATTGGACCACCTGATAATTTAAACAAACTGTGTTAATGGCAACAAGCAATTTTAGTTTCAAAGCATTTTTAATTTAGCATAAATTATATTTTTTGAGCTAAACACTTTTAAAAAAATGGTGAACAGAGGAATGTGAGGGATTTGTGTTTTGAAGCTTTTCAATTAGCATGTAAAGACAGTTAAGGAAAAGGCTGCTACAGACTTATGCAGCTGTCACAAAGCATTTAATCAGCTCAGTTACCCAACACTACTACAACAAGAGTGCTATGATTACAATGTCCCGTTTCAGAGTCAGTAACCCATTTTACATTTTGGGAGTTCATGCTGCCTTATTTTTCCACTTCTGATTATGTTTAATTTTCTTCCCTCCTTTGGAAAGTAATCTGCTTTTCCCCAGCTGTATTGTAGGACAGCCAGACCAGAAAATCAGTTCAGAGCAACAGTGCCCTTCCAAAAGCTCTACCAGAGTGCCTTATTCATGGCATTGATGTACTCTGCTCTGGGGGATAGTAGCCAGGTATATTTTTCAATGATTTCCACCTCCAAGATTGTCTGATAGTAGGGTATCTGCCCTGTCATGTTTAGGGTCTGAAAGATAAAGGCTGTTGTACTTTCTTCTACGTTCCTCAAAACTTCGTCTAAAGGGCATGAGGCAGCTTTGGAGACTCGCTCGGAGTGGCTCTATTCCTTGCCCAGTGGCCATTTTGAGTTCATAACTGTTGATTCAGATTGCTTAAAGCTTTTTGTGTGAAATATTATTCACAAAATTGGTAACTATTCCTCTTCTCTGGGCAGGACATCTGACAAGCAGGCTCTGTTCCAGGCTGCCACACCTGAGCTCATCAATGAGGATGGCAGGGGCTGCCATTTCTTTGTGGAAGCAGCACTTTCATGAACAGAGAGTCCAAAAGGCAGACTTAAGATAGTCTCTTTCAAAATACATTAGTCATCAAACCACACAATCAACCATGAATGTACCTTAAGCTACTCCTGTTCTTACTCAAGGGGATTACTTTCTGACATGAAGGAAGTCAAACTCTAATCTGCCGCTTAAAAAATATATCTCCATCTTTGAGGCAATATATGAAAACTGGAAATGTATATGNATCTATATATATCTATATATCTATATATCTATATATCTATATATATATATCTGTATCTATCTATATATATATATATATACCCTCCTGAGATTTATTCCCCAAAAGTAAACTACAGTCTTAGACCAAAAGAAAGAAGATGTTCCATCTGGAATGCCTCAGGAAAATTCTTCAGTGCATAAATGAATGAAGAGCAAAAGAAAAGGAAGGAGATTGTCCCTATAACTGGGTGCAGGTGAGCAGTACCTGTTGGGTTCCTGTACAAGCTAGCTCCAGCATAGGAGTTGTATTGATTCCATGAGTATCATGCTAAACTTGAGCTTACAGACTCAGCTTGTCAGAAAGGGTTAGGGGAATGCTCTGCAGAAAGCTGACACAACCACATGGCTTTTGGATTGGAATTGGCATGTTGAGCCAGCAAGAGGTTAGCAGGTCAAAACTGTGACTGTCTGCACCTATGAGCTGACCTAACTCCAGGGAGAGAGTGGCCTAACTTGAAATAACACTCTTAAGCTTGTCCAGTTTTAATGTCCTTTTCTCCACATTTAATCATCTAGGTATGGAAGTGTGCCGATCACAAGGGTAACTCTTCACATGTCCTCTAAAGGAAATGGTGTATCTTTCAGCTGAGTAATTCTGCTTCTCTCAAGATGAATTAACGATAAACAGAGGGGATGGTTCATTATTGGTTTCAGACTAATAGGCTGAAAATGTCAGAGTAACTTCAAAACACCCACTACCATCACTTTCAGAGGTGTTGGACACCTTTGTAGAAATAAACAGCTAGCATAGTTGTAGCTGAGGATTTTTAGTGCCTCCACATATAAATAATGTTCATGAAATGTAGTATTAGAAAGAAGAACCAACATGAACATCTTAGGTGAAAACTTGTGCAAATAGCCAGTTCACTAATCTTGAGAGAACAGCCCCTGTATGTGAACTGGGGTGCTTGCAAAGGCACAATCTGAACTGTGGAAGAGAAAGGAAAGATTCCAGTTGTAAGGGGACAAAAATACACTGTTTTCACATTTGCTGTATTTCCAGTATTGTCAGTATGTAACCTCTTAAACTACATTTAACATCCTTGCTTTCCTTAAGCTCACAGGCTTAAAAAATCATAATGTACAGATATTATTTCCTAGTAGTATTTCAAGATTCCATGTTAGCTACTACTTACTTGTCTCTCAGATAATGATGCCCTATTTGTCCAGAAATGTCTTCTATAGCAGAAAGAATGTGATCAAAGGCCTAGGAAAGTGAAAGTGGAATTAATATCTTTACAGAAATAAAAAGCATAATTAGAAAATAGCTTAATTTATTTCAAGTTAGACCAGGTGACTATGCAGAATAATTTGATTGCTGTTAAAACTTTTTTTTTCCCATTTACAGAAGTACTAAGTACTATAAGCTTTTCTTCAGAGGTCCTGAAATTTCTAACCAGTTCACTATAAATTCACTAAGTACTCTCAAATTACAAGGGTCTCAACAAGAAGATACTTAAATCCCTATTTTAACATTTAATTTTAAAACTTTTTATAGACTCATTTTACCACCTCCATTTCTGCCCTGTGAAGTACATCTGCCACTATTAGTGTAGATGATTATCTCAGTTGAACAATTTCCTTAGTGTTTCATTTTAGATGTTTCAGGACACCATACTCCCCTCAGAGAAGTAGGCGCCATTCTTTTAATATCTAGGGCAAAATTTCATACTGAGTATATTAGACGGCTGATAGAATTCTGGATGTTTATAATTTGATACAAACCAAGGCAGCTACACGTACAATTTGATCTTTTGCTGTGTATAGTTATTAACATTTCACTTTGAACATTGGAATAATTACTGCAGATTATACAGATGCTAGGTTTGGAACAACACAGCCCATGTTTGGCACTGGTGAGGCTGTATCTCAAGTCCTGTGATCAGTTCTGTGCCCCTCACTTCAGAAAGGACATTGAGGGGCTGGAGTATGTCCAGGGAAAGGCAATAAAGCTGGGGAAGGGTCTGAAACACAAATCCTATGAGGAGCAGCTGGGGTTGTTTAGCCTGGAGAGAAGGAGGCTCAGGAGAGATCCCTCTCTACAACTGCCTGAAAGGAGGTTGTAGCCAGGTGGGTGTCAGCCTCTTCTGCTATGTCTCAAGCCAGAGGACAAGAGGAAATGGCCTTAAGTTGTGCCAGGGGAGGTTCAGATTAGATATCAGAAAAAATTTTTCACTGAAAGAGTGGTTGGCCAACTTGGAATAAGTTGCCCAAGGAGGTGGTGGAGTCACCATCTCTGGAAGTGTTCAAGAGTTATCTGGATGTGGCACTTGGGGATAGGGTTTAGGGGTGGTTATAGTGGTGGTGGGTTGATGGTTGGACTAGATGTTCTTGAAGGTCTCTTCCAGCCTTGATGATTCTGTGATGCCTTATAGTCTTCCATCCTTTAACCTATATTTATATTGAAAATGTATGTTTTCTATTACTGAATGAAAACTTTATAATGTGGTATGAAAGTGAATTGGAAAAGATTGTGTTTCAAAATATTCTAAAAGAGTATAGAAATCCAGGAACACACAATATTCACACTGAATTAAACCTGTTTTCATTATTCTAGAATTTCCGTATATAATTATTCTGTACTGGGGCGCAGACTATCTTTCTATAATATGCAAGCTACAAAGCCAACTTTCATACCTTTTCAAAAAATAGACAGTTTTTAAGAAGGAAAAATAAACTTACTTGCACATGCCCTAGCAATCATCAATAATTCTTCTCTTTTGGATTAAGAGAAAAAAGTCTATTCCATCTATCCTGTTTCCTCAGTACTCCCAGTGCCACTGAATTCTCAAGTGAAAGATCAGAATTTTCATATGAATACCTTCTCACAGGACTCAAATCAAAGACAAACAGCAACTTAAAAATAACTTTTAAAATGTTTGAAGGATTTTGCTCTTGAAATTTGATAGCACATTCCCTCTAAAAAAAAGACATTAACAATTTTGTTTTCTCTTAAAGTGCTCTGTAAAAATCCAAAAGATAGCACAGGGGTTTTTTTAAATATCTTACTCTGCCATGAAGTTTCTCATTCAGTTTTGGTTCTCTGTGTTCAGTTTTCTTCACTTTCAGCCACTGTACCAAAGGTTTGATTGTCAGTCCCTAAGGATTGGAACAAGACAATAAATACTTGGGAGTTTTCTTAGACTTTCCTGTAGCTGGTATTTTTAAACAGAAATAAAGCACATTTGTGTGTCATTTGGTGGCTCTCATACTTTCTCAGCTGATTTCTATTCCTTCTAGAAGATGAAATAATGCAGTACCCTCAGCTCCTGTTACAAAGGTTTGAAAAGACAACAGTGGAAAAATATATCATCTATAGGAAAAATATGGTAGTGGAAGAGTAGAAGTGTTTCCTATACCATTGAATGTGGTATTTTCTTCATATACCAGAAGTTTGTGGACACAATTAAACATTCTGTAATACACTTCAGAAAAAATTGCAGGCTGGTATCTACTGACATATTTCCATTTAAATTACTGTTTTTTCATCCAGAAAGTGCTATTTTGTTTGGATGTTATATACTTTCTTGTCCCACTACTTACTGTTGTATTTTAAAACAAGGACTGAGGCTCAGGTAGATCAGCTCAATGACTGTTTCTGACCACTAAAAGCACTGTTCCCTATAGTTATTCACATGAGGTGAAGGATGTTTAATCAGATTTTAACTTAGCACTATTAATACCAAGCAGCTAAGACCGAACAATTTTTAGCACAGAGGAAATTGTGTTTTGCCCCATGTGGTCCCATATGAAAACATAAAATAGGATCTTTGTTACTAAAATTACAAATTCAATTATGCTTTCAGTTCAGTGAAATAATATGCAACCTTCAGCTGAGAACTGCTTTAAGCATTCAGTACTTTTGGGGGACTCCTTCTCCTTGTAAGAAGCATGCTTAAGAAGTTAAATTACCTGGAAAATGACTGTAAAAAACACCACAATGATAGTTGTGCTGACAAACAGGTTTCTCTCTTTCACTTTTTCCTTATCCAGAAGTGCAACAAGAGCAAAAGCAACTGCTCCACGTAGTCCACCATAGGACATCACCACCTGGTCTATTATCTCCAACTGGACAGTTCTGTAGCGGTTAAGAATCCATGTCTGTAACACGACACCTGTAACAAACAAATGTCAGCACATCTGGAAATACCCTTATGGAACATCAATATCCCAACTGTGTGTAACAGAAATGGTGCCACCAGACACCTTTGTAACAGTCTACACCATCTGCTTCCCCCTCTGGATCACTATGCTGCCCACTTGGTGTCCTCTCCTTTACATCCAATGAAAGGAATTAGGTGAAGTTGCTTCTGTGAGCCAGTAGCTCTTCTGAGAGTGCTGCCCTCTGGCACAGGCAGTCCAGGGAAATTTCTGCCACGTGCTGACCTTGGAAATTCATCAAGAAAAATTAGATTTTCTAGCGCTGCAACCGATGACAGGCACAGGGTCAGTTAACAGAAACGGGTTAAAATAGCACTGAGTAAGTGTGGTACCTTTTGCAAACCACTGAAAATGGCATTTAAGTCATTGTTCTAAGAAGGGTTGTCTAGTTGAACTTGTGCCAAGAGAGGAGTGTCTTGTCAGTGTAAGAACGGCCTCTGGAGGAGGAGGCCTTGGAAATGCCAACAATCTGACCCCTCCAGAGTACGAGAGCTGCAATTATGTAAGGCCCAATATCATCAGGTATTTAGTAATTTGTCAATATCCAAGATCAATTACTTTAGTGGGTGCTTACTGTTATTGCTGAATATTTACTATTTACTTATCAGTCACATCTGTTACAGGATTGTTAACCACTCATTCCAGGAATACAAAAAGTGTCAAAGATAAAACATGGAAAACTCTTTCAAACACCTCAGGCACATTGGCAGTTACTGAGAGGCAGCTAAACGAATAATGCTTGCAGGCTATTTAGAAAAGGAGGACAAGGGGCTTGGCATTTCATTCAGCTCAGGAGCTTCTAGACAGAATAAGAACACTGAATCTAGGAAAACTGCCAGCTTGATAGATGTGTGACCTGTTACTTGAATTTGAGACAAACAGGCAAATAAGCTAGTTTAATTTATTCCCAGGTGCAAGTACATACACCAAATTGCTACGTGTTACTGTCTGCACGTACTTCATTCTACACCTTTTTTGTGATTTTAGGAAAACTACAACAGAACTACATAGCTGGGCAAACTATTGTTGGTATTTTGAAATGTTTGCAAGCTTACATAAACCCAGTAAATTGACAGTAGGTAATCCCTACCTGCCACTGCCTTATTTACTCCGTTTTTCATCAGTCCCTGAGAATAATTTCTTAAGACAGAGAACTTGCAGTGTAGTTATATATGGCCTGATATCACCGTGTGCCTAAAACCTGAAGTCAACCATAACATTAGCTTAAGACAATGTCTTTAGTGCCAGGTTGAAAGAGTTGAAGGAAAGATATGGCTGACAGGAGTCACATCTTTTGTTAGGCTGCAAGTTAAAGAACAAAGTCCACTTTACTGGGAGATTTTGCCAATACCTTTTGCTGGATCAACAAAGCCACTGAATGATTCATGTTAATTGCTGGGCTACTCATATCCTCACACATCATTAAAAATTAAATCCTGTATATTTTCAACATATGATGGAGTTTCCTGTAGAGATCTACTCTGCTAACCCAAACCCAACCATAAATTCAACTAAAGTAAATTCAATGTTTTAAAAGGAACAAACCTAGAACTCCCAATTTTTTTTTTGGGAGAGGGCTAAAGAATATGTGATTACACCGGCAGTACAATGCAAGAACAGGAAGGTCACCCCCTTACCAATAACTCTATATACTGAGATGAAGACCAGAGTCAACAGTATAAAAGCTGTGTTCCAAGTCCAGATGTCTGGATCCACAGCTGAAATACCAAGGAACATGAAGATAATTGTTTCTGCTCCACTGGCCATCATTTTCATGGTATATCTTACAGTTGTAGAAGACTGTTCAGATATGTTAGCCTTGACATATTTCTGACAGCATATGCCACAGAAGGTTATCCTAGAAAAAGAAACAATAATTCAGAAAATATCTTTTGCAACAGTTAATATTATTTCCATCTGACTGTCACATAGTGAAAAACTGCCATTAATTCCCAGGAGAAAATACACTCAGGAGCGCTTGTGGAGTCTATCCTAGGCAAAAAGCTTATCTCAAACATTCATGCTGATGTGACCTCAAGAGGTCTGAAGAAAGCATTTCATTAGAACATAACAGACTTTAATTCTCTTCAGATTACCATACTGCTTTCAATGCAAATTTTTAAATCTTTTTTACATTACACATAATCTTAAACTAATGATCTGTTTGCAGAAAGATTTTCAGACCTTGAATACACTTTCTGTATCATCTGCCAACATGACAAGCAAAACTGAGAAGAAAGGTATGCTAGAAGTCAATGGATACTAAGAGAAGAAAGACCACAGAGGTACTGAAGCCAAAACAAGTAACATTTAGGCAAACCATAACAGCCAGCCGAGACAGACAGAGCAGAGAATAATGACATTCACATAATGCCTTAGAAAAATACTGCTTTAGTTACGAATTATAGGAAAATATGTCAGTACAAATAGACAACAGTTAAGTTTGAAGTATTATTAATAACAGAGGGGAAAGAGTCATGTCTGTATTTTGTAAAGGAGTTCTCATGTTGCACAGCAGATACTGGAAAACTTGCATTCCTTTTCAAGGCTGAATGACAGTATTTGCAAACGATAATCTAGTGCAGTGTGAACACAGTATTATCCAGCATAAACTTAATGAGAGCCATATTCTATAGCTGTCCCATATAATTTAGTTTTTCCTTTCAATGTTTTTTAAAACCATATTCCCTTCTCATCCCCTTCATAGGCAGCAATAAAAAGAGGACTTACGCCAAAATAGCAGAAAGAGAAAGCATCTCTGCTGTGAGGTAGGACAAGTAGGAAATGATAAACACAAATCCAGGTTCAATGATCCTCACGTGCTTGGTGAAACGACTGACCAATGAGAGCAGGAATGCAAAGAAAATGCCAACCAGTGTCCCACCGAGGCTCACCACAAAGAACGACACTGGAAAACAAAACCAAACGCAGCTTAAACAGTAGAAATATGATGGTTTGAACTAGTTTTCTTCCAGGGAGACAATATCAAATGCCAAGTAAATCAGAGAAAATTTTGGAGGGCAAGTCAAAATTCATTTCTAGACTCAAGGCTTTTGAGCACTTGGTACATGAATGTACCATTCTGTAGGAAAACAAGGCTACTTTCTGTTTAGCCTCATCACTTTTCTTTTATTTAAAACCCACTACATTTCTTTGTACTATTTTTTCCCACATCCTGTAAACAAATGTTTTTACAAAAGCATATTACGGAGTATGACAATGTCACTGTTAAAACATATATTCATAAGATAATGTAGATTCATGTAATGCTTGGAATGGGAAATAGTGACTAAAGTTTTAGGCAAATAAAATTTCTCGATAGTTACTGGCAAACACTGCTTGATGGTGGTCAGTGGTAAGGAGTGAGAATGCCTACATGCAATCTTGACTTTCCTAGACTGCAGGGAGAGCATATGCTGAAACAAAGGAAATGCTGTTAAATACAAAGAAAAGATATACAGCTGTCAAGTTTGGTGGTCTCGACAAATGAACTCCACATCTGTTGAGTCTCCACAAAAGAAAACAGATCTGATTAAGTTTCCTAAATATTCAGGGATATTTACTTTCTTATTTTCTTAATACATTTTTCTATGCCATACGAGTGTGGGAATATGAGTAAAAATGGAAAGGGCTGAAAAATAACAGTTGCCAGTAGCATAATAATAATATTTTGTCTAGCATACTGCATGTATACAACAATTATGTGATACAAAATTCACTTCTACGCACCTATGCCTTTGAGACACTCAATCCCCGTCACATTCATTGGGCCTATTGCAACAAAAGATTCAAACACATTGTACAGCACCTGGAAAGAAAAGTAGACTGATTTAATAATTGCTCCTGAATTGAGCCTATTAAAATAATCTCCTTAGGGGCCTCAACATTATGAAGTCTGAAATTGTGTATGAGTGAGAGAAATTCTGTCTGGGGGGAGAAGATTTGCGGATTTTATATTTTTTCAAAGTAAAAGAAATGCAGTGGAACAAGAAGAATCAAAATTTTTTTAAAAATTTAAAAAACAAAAACCAAAAAAAAACCACCACCCCTCCCAACATTCCATTTCTCACTTCAATATGTTGCCTATCTATAAGAAGCATTGTTACATGTAGTTGTGTTTTCTAAAGCATTTCTTGCTGTAAAATCCAGGTATTTGAAAGATTCATTTAATCACATGTATAAGATAAATAAGATACTTAATATGACAATAATAATGCTAATAATAAGATGCTGAATTGAAATATGTTGAACATATATAAAATAAGTTGAACATACAAGAGAATAAACTATAATAATTGTACTAAAACTTTTAAAATAATTGACTAATAGTGATAGAGCTGAAAGTAAAGAATTCACCTTATCTTTATCTGTGTCTAAGGAGGGTTGTATGAGCATCATTTTTGATAGATGCCAATTTAATCTGTTCTTAGTTCCTCCAGTGATGGAGGACAACTTTCTGGCTTTCTCAGCTTTCCTTATTGCAGCTAAGCTTGATAATTCTTATCGTATTCACCCAGTCACAGTATACAGATTACTTTTTTTCTGTAAAGGTAGTCTTTTACATATTTATGTTTAAAGAATGCTATACCATCCACTTTTTTCTGTCTTCCAGTCTTTCCTTTTTCAATATAGCACTGTTTCAAACTGCCTCGTAGGCTGTGCTTTCTGAGTCTTGATCATACTTGCTCTACTCTTCTGGATTTTCTTAAATGAACAGTTAAATTGTCTTTTATTTGTAGACTAAGTGTTTGTGTTCATTTCACAGTAACAAAAACTCCTTTCCTTCTGAAAGCCAGTGATGTTGAAACATGAGTTCATCAGAGGTTTATTTCAATATTTGTTTCTAGGAATACCCCAAAAGGACTAATGATACTGATATCCAAGGTCAATTAGGTTTCTTGGGAAGCCATACTGCCATTTTCAAACTCATGTGAACAGTTAGGCTGCTGCCAGTGACCTTGCAGTGCCTTGCTTCCTTGGTTGCAAAAATTAAGTCACTGAGCCTAGTGAACCTATCTTACCCTCCTTGGAAGATAGGCAGGAGCAGGAATAGGAAATGATCCAAAATTGGGCTGGAGCTGAATAGCAACCTGGTTGCATAGCAGCTTTCTGCCTTAGGACCTCCTGGTCCCTAGCACTGCACTACAAAACTACTGACTACTTTATTCTGGGAAAAAAATATGTGTGAAAAGAAAAGGTAAATAAAATAAAATAAAAATATCAGTAGAAATTTGGGATCCTTTAAAGTCTATTAAAGTCTTTCTAAATAAATTTTAAAAACAATCATGTTTGCAAAAAACAAAACAAAACAAAAAACCAGAAACTTTCTAAAATGTCACACAATTTTTTTCCAAATTGACTCTTTGTTATATATCTGCTTGATAAACATCTGATCAAAATAAAAGAGAGGGAGCAGGTATAAACACTGGCGAGTATTCTTTCTCTCTCACTGGCTGAGGTATGCATATAAATTATGGGCATAACATAAACATGCAGAAAAGAGTATGTGCATTAAAGAACAATATCAAAGGAAGGCTTAAAATCCCTGGAACTAATTTCATTAAGTTATGAAAGCCATACTTGAACAGCAAAGGCAAATAAAGCATGCACCCCTGAAACTTCATTTGAAGTGTCCAGCCCAGAACTGTGTGTTTTTATGTCACTTACCAGCTCCAAATAGCTTTCATGCTCAAACATCTCATCTTCCCAATACAGTGTTTGTAAGCAAGACAGAAAATACTATGAGCTGCACTACAGTAGCCCATGAATAGACACACTGATAGTACAGTGTTTCTTCTAAGGGGAAAATGCACTTCAGAAGAAAACCCCTAGAGTCTGGGTGATTTTGGGATATATAATTTACGTACCACAGTTACAGCATCATTCAGAAGTGATTCTCCGAAAACAATGATGAAAAGAACTTCATTGACATGGACTTCTTCAAACACTGCCAGAACAGCTACTGGATCCACAGCAGCAATTAAGCTGCCAAAGAGGAGGAAGTCCAGAAGCCCAGACTCCAGTTTACCTTCAAAAACAAAGCAAACAAATTAAAAGCAGAATAATCCCTGTACTATCAATAGTAATGCCAGACTGGGATTTTACAGTTAATGCCAAATCCTGGAAAAAAGAGATCCCAAGGTACCAGCCGGAAAGCATGTTACAGTCACTACTTAAGAAGTTCTGCATTGAGTCATCTTGTATCCTACGAATTTTGTTGGATTCAGCACTGGCCCCTGTGGATCAAAGTTGTTTCTGGGAGCAGGACCAGTGCAGGCCTGTTCTTGTTGCAAGACAGTTCCAGATCTAAACTGGCTTTCTATTTGTGTGTGGTACGGTTTGTCTAACTTGACTAAATTACCCCAGGGTAACTGAGAACTCACAGGACATTAAGAAGACCATACCAGCACTTCTGAAGTAAATGTTCCAAAATATTTCATATCACAAGTTGAATTTGATTTTTGGTCACCAGGAACTGCTACAGTGGTGCTTAACTGCACTCAGTGCAGTGGAACACCAATTGTGGCCTCCTTACTCACTGATAGGTGCAGTTAAGCCACTTGTTCCCAAATTAGGATTCATGAGGCTGTTACATTGTCTGCAAGTGGACCATAAAAATAGATGAAGGACCAAAATGTACCTCAATATGTTTGTGCTGTAGCCTCTTAGGAATTTTGGCAATGATTTCAAAAGTTTTGAAACTACAAAACTGGTGACAGTGTAACCCGGTATTTTTTTTTAACCTTCTTTTAGTTATTAAGGTTATTTTGTTCAGTTATGCAAACGAACCGAGACAAGCATTCACTGCCATTTTAAAAGTAGCAGAAAAGGCAGAGCCACAAAAATCACTTTGCTCAGCTTCCTAAATTTCTTGTAAAATTTACCTTCTTCATGAAATCAAGAATGGCAACCCAGTCATTTTTTCTGGGGAAAATATTTCTGAGCAGTAAAATTCTCTTTGTGTTTATTAACAGATGCAGGAGGAAGCAAGGTTCATTAAGAAGAGATGGTGCCAAAAATTTTATGAGGAAGAGCAATGAGTTGAGGATTCATTCATTGGAACACAATGCAGAGGCCCATGCCCAAAATTATCAGGCATGATTTCTACATGTAAAGAAGAAATTCATCTAATTAAATGGTTTGGAAGCATGAGTCAGACCATGGCACTCAGTAACTGTAGCCACAGGATCAATATTGCCTGCAAGGTACTTCCAGAACAACATGGCCACTCCTCTAGAAAGAACTCTGAAAGGTAATTTTTCAAATTCAAAATGTTTTGTGCTTAGATTGTAATGGAAACAGAAACCAGATTCTAAATATTTTTGATACAAAATGGCATAAGATTATTTACTCAAGAAAAGGTTACTTATATAGGCAGTCAGAGAGATTAGTAGACAGCACCCCATTATATGTGACAATGTCCAATATTCTGGTGGAGCCGCAGATGTATGTATTCTCTTAGCTGCTATCTGCCAATCAGATTATCTACAATGTTTTCTATATAGTTTATAGGGACCTTGGTATGGCCCTGAAAAGAAACTTATAGCTTGAACAGGTATACAACTACCTTGTTTTTTCAAAAAGAAAGATAGTTTTGGTCTCACATGGACATATTGGGCTGTGAACAAGGACTGAGCCTATCGGTTTTACTGTGAGAGTTGGGTTGAAGCAGCGACCTTAAACCTGTGCCAAAAATTCTGAGAACAGCCTTGAACCTGAATCTAAGTACTGGTTCCACCAAATATTGTCCTTCTCAGGCATGCTTAAGGAAGGAACAAGCCCAATGACAATAACTATCAGATATCAGAGTATAATAGAAGGTAAGGTTTGAAAATAAATTGGCTCACTGAGATTGCTTATCTGTTTTATGTGTTACTAATTATAATCATTGGTACATTCTTTGAAGACTTGCAAAGCTAGAGAGCAAATATTTATGGGAAGATTAGGACACATCTATAATTCCTACAAAGCAGTGTCAGGAGGCATGGAGTTTCTAAATCAGATTTTCATTTAGACTAATAACAGAAGCTATTTTCAATTGGTACAAGACCACGGCTTCCTCTAGCTCATCAGTGACACCGGAGCAAGGTTAAATTCACTGGGCCCGCCAGTTCAAGGCTTTTGGACACACTCACCATGTTGCAGCTATGACCCAGATTGTACAGGAAAAAACTGTTCTAAGAATTAGTCACAACCATAATACTGCATGTGTTAGTTCTCCAGCAGATGGTGAGCAGTTCACTGCAATCAGCCTGGAAGATTTAGGATTAGTTAATTCTTCCTATTCCGTGGAAGCAGACTGATATGACTCTTGGTTAACAGTTAACATGCTAATCTTTTTCTTTCACTTCTAAAGAAGGATTTCTTCGTCACTATCACCTTCTCTATTTTCCTTCTGCAAATTATAATATCTACAAGTGTATTGAATGCAAACAAAGAGCTGCTTTTATGTTTATTTATGTAGGAAGTCTATGCAATCCAGTTTAGATTATGCACTCTTATATTGATGGACATTGCTACAGGCCCATTGAACGGCAAAGCTGGAAGTCATTTGGTTTTAGCTCATCTTAATCAGTAGTGGATTTACATTTCTACATTTTAATGATATTACTTTTAGCATAATTTACTTGAATTGTAGAACAAGTGGGATAGAAACAAAAATATGCCATAGAACTTCAACCAGAAAGTACTATGAACTCTTCTAGAAACTGAGTAACTCAGCATTCTCCTATTTCAGCAAGTAAATAACAACAGCAAGATTTTTCAAAAGTGTGGTGGTTAGATCTTGTTGACCTCTTGGAGGTCAACACAATAGATTTAGTGGATTAGTAAGTCTGTGTCATGTAGATATTTTAGAGTCCTACTCAGCTTTGCTGGAGAATGACACAGTTTGAATCAGGGACAGCCTTGTCTAGCCTTTTTCACAGCTGAAATCAGAGCTCTAGTAGGTCTTAGTGGCAAAGACAGGTCCCCACAGCATACCAATAATGCTCTTTCAAACATTAGAGTTCACCAGGCATGTCAGTTTATTGTTCACCTTTATGAACACTGCCATATTTCTCTTGCAGAGCTTTAGCTGTGACCTGTGGTAGCGGCTAATTCTCCTGTGGAACTGCAAGCTCAGAGTTCTAGTATACACTGCCACTAAAAGGTTTGGATACTGATGAAGCAGAACATGTAACCATCAAATCCAGCTTTTGCAGTTAGTCACGAGTTGTTTACAGTTTGGGAGGAGAAGAAGAATTTAGGTGAATTTTTCACCTAAAATAAAATTTTTTTGGAAAACAGTCAACTTTTCCATTCCACATGTTGTAAGGAAATCAATCATTGTCCTTTAATGACTTACAGCAACATATTTTTTTAAGTAATTATCATACATTATATTTCCCAGAACATGATTTTAATAAAATATTTTGGTCATTTTTTCTTAATTGTTCCAAGCATCTTGGATATTAAATTAAAAAATCCTTTTCCAGTCTGCAGTAGCAATATCCCTTTGTCATATACTTTCTTCTTGAAAACCTGATTTTAACTCTAAATGTGTTATTGTGGATGAAATATATTGCTTGAAGCACAGGAAACCTCTTTTCTACCTATAAAATTCAAGGGTGTTTGCATTGAGCTGTAACCTTTGTATCTTCTAAAGAAAATGCTGTTGCTTCTAAAATAAGTTATAGTAAGCTAAATATGTAGGATGTATCTTATCATAGCTGTTTAACTTACAAATATCTGCATTTACGTAACATGAGTCTCCAATGGAAGTCTGTAGAGATTAAGTACTGCTGTTCCGTGCCTCTTCTGGCAGCCCTGTGCCCTTACATCACAGTGTAATTAAGGCAGAGTGTGCCTTAGAACGACAGAATGGTTTGTGTGGGAAGGGACCACTGACACCCTCCAGTTCCACTAACTGGGACACTTTCCATCAGACTCAGGTTGCTGAGAGCCCCATCCAGCCTGGCCTAGAACACTTCCAGGAATGGGGCGTCCACAGCTTCTCTGGGAAAAGCACAAGTAATAGGAAACCCTCAATTTTTGGATTTGTGGTCTAGGAATTGTGCGTCACCCACCCTTTCAAGCCCCTTTGAACTGTTCCCATTAAAATGGCTCCCTTTTTTTTTCTTTTTAGTAGGACATCTGCTAATTCCTTCTGTAAATCTAAATCTTCAGTTACAATTTCCAGATGCAGAAAATAAACAAGAGATGTGTAGATGGGTCATGCACATATACCCTATCAGTAGCCGCTTAATATTAAATAACACATTATAAAATAACACTTAATTACATTAATAACATAAAATACATTAATAACATTTAATATTAAATAACACTAAACATAACACAATATAAAAGCTGACTTAAGGAAGACACTTCCATTTCACAGTAACTTTTAAGGTTTCTATCACAGCAGAAACAAGCCCTTCAGTGTGTATTTTTGTCCAGATGTCCACTAGCAGAAAGAATCCTTAGCTTTATCCTGAGAGTGTTCTCACACATTTAGAGCAAGACAATATGAGAGACATGGATTCAGGTATCTTTTGTGCTTTCCTTAGGGAAGATTTTTCAGGTAATTATTAAATTTGGTAAAGGTGTAACAAACTGCTCCCATTAACATTGAATTTTGCTGCTGGAAAGAGTTGTTAAATTGTAGCTCATCACCCATCTAACAATTGGTATACAGTAGCGTTCATAATTGTGCCTTCATAGATCAAACTTACCCATTATTCCTGTCAGATAGACACCATAGAGAGATAAACCAGTTGTGGCAGCATTCCAGACTGTCCCAATGACAGCATACAAAAGGATGGAGCCAAGATTTCCAAAGAATAATCTATTTGGCATAAAATATCCAGCATCCAAAACAATGGGGGGCAGCAAATAGAAGAAAAATACAGTTGGTGTCAGGGAGAAGGAGGCAATGTGATCTGCTGCCCATACAATGCCACCAAGGAAGAGGCCAAGGACAATCAGCAGAGCACTTTCTGGAACAACCCGAGTGACTTTGTGGGACAAGTGGAAAACTGCAAGGAAAGAAGAAAACAGTAAGTCAGAAATGAAATGGAGAAACACTTTGAGCAACAATTGTAGTTAGCTGGCAGTTTTGACTTCACACAAACTTTTTGCTTTCGTTGTGATTAGATCCAAAAGTGTGCATGGAATGCGTGGAATACGGACACTTACAGAATAAAAAAGAAAAAAGGGTCTATCTTCAGATTTTATCAGCATATTTTAACCTATATGAAGTCAATATTCCATGACTTTTATATCTTTCATTGGATTATCTTCTCTTAGCAAGATCTGTTTAGGGAAAGATGGTGTTCTGTGCAAAGCAGTAAGTGCAAGACTGAAAAGAAATGGGGGAAGTCCTAGAAATGTATGACATTGGGGTTTATTTCTGTATCTCAAATACACATCCAGCCTCCTGATAATTGTCTTAAAAAATTATCAGTTTACAAACAGGATTATTGGAAGATGGGAGAAGAATGCTGAAAGAAAAACTAGTTTCAAGACAACTCTTTCAAAATGTATAAAGAATATTCTGATAATGTGGCCTGCAGCAGGAGCAGAATGAAGCTTATATCATGGGAGATCCCCTTTGAGCCTTTTCCTCAAAACCTCCCTAACAAGGATTTCATGTAATTCAGAGACTTTCTGAAGGAATGGGGGCTTTAGTGGTTGCTTCAAATACATATTTCTGGGGAATGGTTCTGCAACAGCAACTTCCTTTTGTATAAAGTGTCATAAAATTTGTATGTTACAATAGTATGTAAAATCTGTTAATAAAGACAAAGAACATATGATATCTACCACAGCAAAACATGTAAAGGTATGGTATAGTAAAACTATTAAACTTGCCAATAATTAGAAGGAGGGAAAATTACTGAGTGCCATGAGCGAATCTAGAGAGACAGAAAGATGGCACAACCTGACAGAAAAAATAGACCATTCAAGGGGACAGAAACACAACTAAGACTGCAAATACATGTGGCAATGTATATTTATAATAGGTATCAGATAAAAGGAAAAAAAAAAGCAAAGAGAAGAACAGGGAGAAGTCAAGTCTACAAAGGAAGAACATGAAATAGGAGAAAGAGGGAGAAGTGTTTGATAGTAACTAAGCACGGGTGGTTTAACTGACTTTCTTGGGATTTCTATGAGCTTGTCCTTTAGTTTCTCTGAAGTAATGAAGTGTCCCAGCTGGCCTGAACCCTGGCACTTTGTGAAACTGGCCCAATAAATGTCCCTTTACTTACCTAGTTTTGTGTTGAAAATACGAGTTTCTTTTCAGGAAGAAAATTTTACTAAAAGCCTTCAAGTTTGTCCAGGTTTGAACATCAGCTATGTTGAAGTTGTTACAATGCTAATGCAATTTAGCTCAAAAACTTGGACAAGACCCCATCATTATGAATTCCAGACTCTTAAACCACAGCGGAACAATCTTTCCTACGACCATGATGAGATCTTAGACCAGGTTACTTTACTGAAAGACCATTGTTTTTCTTCCCATCCAAGGATTTGTCCTAGTCAAACATTTACTATTTACCTTTTAGAATGTTTTAAGGGTCTCACTCCTGAACTGTTGTTTTTAGCCTTGTCTGCATCTACAGCAGCAATGTTGGAAGCATCATCCGTCATTACAGCAGCCCCACAAAACTGGGGTTCCTTAAGCTGCAGAACCTTCATGGTCTCGTCAGAACAGAAACATGAAAGGAAGAATGACCAGAGCTTCCCTAGGCCAACAATGAGCATGAATGCAGATGTTCCTGAGTGTTTGCAGACAAGACTTGAAAACATGTTAGAACACAGCTAAAAAGTGGGATGAATACAAAAGCAATCAGGCATGAAAACAAACTGCACTCAGTGAAGCTGACTAATCCATGCCAGTTTTTGGTGTCATCTGTCTCATGTAATGATGAATAACACTTCACAGAAACAAACACTCTGCTTTTTCTCAGTTAGTTTCCTCTCTTTGTTGTAAGATCCCTTGGGCTTGCATTAAAAAAGAAGAACAGAGAGGAAATTAAATGAAGAAAAATAAACTAACTACTATTCTGTGTGTACAAATTGGGGCATTTAGCTTCTCAAAAGTCTTTCCTACTAGTCATTCTTGATTCCTTGAATTTCCAGTCAGTGAATTATCAACTAATTTATCACCTCACAGAGAAGGGATTATCTCCTTATCCCTGAAAATGAATGTTGCTCAGCTAGTCTTACTAACCAAAGTCTGTTTTTCCTACTCTTACATTAGCAGATAAGCCATGACTACAAGAAGTTAAAAATTTAAAATGAACCTGTGAAGACTTTTCAGAACTAGGCATTTGAAAAAAAACAACAATGTCCAGCTAAAAAATCATATTCTGTAGAATTCTCCCATTTACAACCAAAACAAGTTTTGAATGCTGGGAAGTCAATATGATTTTGGTTATAACATTTGGTTACTACTCCTAAAAGTCACATTTTCCCAGTGAATCACCTCTGTCTTGCCTGTCTGTGTTGCCTTTAACTCCAACTGACTGATTATCTATACCAGATTTTAATGCTATCAGCAATAAATTCTTCTACTCTGTTAGTTTAGGGATGCAGGCCATGGACAGGAAAGTAATTGCATGAATGGGGCTCTAGAGAAGCCTCTTTTCATTTCTGTATTTGGCCCAAGGTAAATCTGAAAACCAGACTATTTGTTCTAAGATAACTGCCTAGTTAACATTTTAGGTAGATAGCATGCCATATGATCAACAGAAATATGTCTATAAACATAGAAATATGTAAAAGAAAAACACCACAATTGGTGAAATTCAAAAAAATAGCTTTAGACTGTGATGCACTTGGAACTTAGTTTGAGTTCACATTTGCACCTACACTGATTGATGTTTTTTTCCTAGCTATGCTCTGTGCACAAAATATATTTAATCAAGATTGTACATTATGAGTAGTTATTACATTTGTGGAAATGGATAGAGATAGATTCACTCCCAATTCACTCCTTAATGTTTATTTTTACAATTCATTATTCTGAAGCAATGTCCCCACTACATTCTGAGTGTATTACAAACTCATAAAACTATAGCACTTCCATTTCATAAAGTTTGCCTCTACTTGTCTAAAAGAGATCCAAAAACTACCCCACAAAATTAATTGTGGCCCCATAACAAAGTAGAATTGGCAGCTTTAATTACATCTAAATGTCTAGCATGACTGGGTGTTTCACCTGACTGAGGAGCAAAATACAATCCAGCAAGGTTTTTAAACTCCTAATGGACAAGGGGTTTAGTTTGATGCTGATGTGAAAGAAATTTCAAATATCAGGAAGGATAGCATGCAGTGCTGCTCAGATAAATTACTCTGTGATGGACCCAGAGATGAAATTAAGTCTACTTTCACTGCTGTTAATGAGGAAAAGTATGTTAATATATTTTAATGAGGAGAGGGAAAGGGTAAAGGAAGAAAATCTGTAACCAGTTCATGGCACAAAAGAAATAACTGTGCATAGGGCAATTATGTGATCTATACATTTTAACATTTAACATTTAACATTTGGAATTCACCTACCTAAGCCTAGACACAGAAATATTAAGATATTAAAGAAAAAGTTAAACATATGCCTTTCTTCCAGTACATGCTGTACCTGATTTGAAAGTGGGTTGGACTGACTACTGGGTAAACTGTGCTTAAATTCAAGCTGAGCTTCACTGAGTTAGAAGCTTTCTACAAAATTAAGAGTCAGCTGCATAGTATAAACATCCCGTGATTTTTTTTTTTTTCAGACACTTCCTTTGAGATCCAGGAAAAGGGACTGTGGCATTTAACCTATATGATGAGAAAGACAAAACAAATTAGCAGTCTATGGATTATTTGGTGTCTGGAACCACTTGCTTCTGACTCAAAGAATAGAGCATGCATTAAGAAGTTAGTTGGGGTAAGCCAATTTTTAAAAATGCAGTAACTTAGATTAAATCCTTCAGTGGAATTTACAACATTCAGCAAATTATCTCCTCCTTTCTAAGGCCATCTGTGACTACTTTGGAAGATGTGATTCAACAGAATAAGTTTTTCTCAGTTACTCAACAAAATGAAGACAGAAAGACTGATTAAAAGCAAGAAAAATTAATTTAAGAATAATAAAGCAGAGATACTATACAATTCATTTTCAATTCATAATATTTGAAGACACATGAAAAATTTTCTGACATAAGGTTTTCACATATTTTTCAAATTATCTCTAACTAAACCTATTTTTAATCAATACTGATTTTTGCTTATCAAATGAAACATTTTAATGCCTTAGCTCTAGATATTTTTGCATTATTGCCAGCTAAATAAACAATTCAAGATAGATTTACCACCTTTTGAAAATGCAGCACTTCAAAAATAAAAATCTGAAACTACCTATTTAAAATACTGCTTAATTTCAAGATTTATGCAGTCATTTCAATACTATTTCAGGTGAAGAATTACATTTCAAGTAACTTTGATAGCGTCAAATCAAAACTCTGAAAACATTGAAATTATTTTTGCAGCTAGTATCACTGTTCCAGTCAATCACAAAATCTACTGCACGTGCACAGTACACAATGTGTCATCTAGAGAAATCAATTGACTCATAATAATGATAATAATTCTCTGCTGGATTTTTTCCATGTATCTTCGGATAAAAACTAAGGACTCATAAAATAATTTAGAAAATTAAAAGATTATCAGCCTTATCATTTCCATAGTTTCCATGAAAGCATAGATATGAATCTGCAAACATTTCTAAGCTCCTCCTATCAATGTTAGAGGCACGTGGGAGGTCTCCCATATGCATTTCTACAGTGGGTCAAATATGCACTGACAGTATCATAGTCTATTTTCCAGTTTTGACTTTCTTTTTTCACTTATAAAGTTGAAGTTATCATACTTCATCAAGCCATGGGTGTTTCTAATTGGAGCTCCAAGACTTGATTCTCTGTAACTGGTGAAAACCCTTGCCATTGACCAAAGCGAGAGCAAAACACTGCAAGCTCCTTTGTGATTCTTTACTTTTCAGAGATGCAAATAATAGTATCTCCAAGGCAGCACACAGTCATGTTTTTTTTAATAGCACAACAAAGAAACTTCTTAAGAGAAGGCATAATAAATTCCACAGAAGAATATTCTGCCCAAAGGGAACTCTTTCCTCTAAACATCTTCTAGTAGTTGTACACTGACTGGCAAGCAGGAGATTTTTTTATCTTATCTACCTTTTCATGTTCTCCTTAGCATTATAAAGGAATTCAATATAAAAACTTTTTAGTTCTACCCTTTTTACAATTTTTCAGTGGTGTCTTCTGTAGACACATAATATTATTTTTACAAAAAATTTTATATATATATATATATATTCCAGTAGCATACATGAAAAAAAATCTGCTTTATCTTGGCTGTATAATAGCTCAAAGTATACTCAAATACCAGTTTGTGACCTAAATTGTATCGACTGCAGCTGGGTAGTAATGTAGTCCAAAAGACTCTGTAAACTCTGAACCATTGTTGGTCTACCTGACTATGACATGGCCACACACTCCAAAATATAATACAGAGCATGCATTTCCAAGAAAGGATCATTTTGCTTCCCACATCCCTAAAAGGCATGGATCCCCGGGCACTCTCTTGCTCCTTAGCCCCATGCTTTAGTTGCACCCAGGCAGTATGTCCCAGCTCAGACTAACCTGCTGCATCTGCCGTACCAAGAGAGAAACAGCAGTGCTGTAGAAATGCACAATATGGCCTACACAAACCCCTGCAAGAGATTGCAGCATTCATGGTGTAGGAACTGTGCGTAGATGCTGGGATAGAGACAGTTGTGTATTTTCTATTCTTTTTCCCCTGTTTGTTTTTGGGTTTTTTTATCTGCACACTCCCTTAAAAGACTAATGAAGATTAGATTAGATTAGATTCAATTAGATTCGATTCGATTAGACTGTTTGGAGATTTTTTCTCATTAAGCAGTATAAGTAGGAGCCCTGACATCTAAAAGGCAGCTAAGCAGTCGCTGTTTTAAAATCACTTCTCACTCTTGGTTTACCAACAGCCTCATATAATCACTGAGCTTTGTGGGCTGCCTCTGGAGTGTGCCGTGGTCCTCTCATGATACTGAGGGAAATGCGTGTCAGTTCCAGTCTGTGCATCACCTAGCCCAGACCAACAGTGAATTTTTCTTACACAATGGACAGTACATACTCCTTAGCAAACTTCACCATTGCAATCATTTAGAAAATGCTTAACAGTAATGACCATTAGTGTTTCCCTTTTTAATTGTGCAGGGAGGTTTCATAAGTAAAATAGTTCTCTTCAGTCACCTTGTCTCCTGTTTAATGGGCAAATTTATTTATATTTCTACCATTTTAATCTCAAATTTTCCAGAAATTTTGCTGATAAGTCTAATCTCTACTTACTCTACTCTTTACTAAGAGACGATTTTTTATACCATTTCCTGTCTAACAAAGTTTTACTTGTTTATAATTCTCGTATCTTTTGTTGTTTAACCAAGTTTTACTTGTTTATAATTCTCTTTTGTTATGGCTCCCTTTACTTCTCAACAGTCCTGCCCGCCTACTAGCTCTATGATAAACTTCCTGCACATGCTATACTTGATTTCTTTATACTCTTATGTCTTTCGTTTTCTGTTCTGTCCTTGTTACTTTTATTATTTTCACAGATGCACCAGTTTTGCATCCTTGTGCACTGACCTCAGTTGTACTGAATCTCTGTGGTAAGATCTCTTTCATGACTTGACTTCTTAAGGATCCTGCTTCAGCAAACACAGCATTTCTTGCCTGCACAGCCATAGACACACCTCTCAACTAATTACAGCTGCTTATGGAGCCTGCACAGGGTATCTGGGAATCCTAGAATATCTGGGAATCCTAATTAAGAGCCATAAGTACTAATAAGGGCTATTTGGTAGCGTATCCAGACCTTCATTATCACACCATCATATTTAATGATCCTCATTTCAGAGGGTTATTTCTCCAGCTAAGTCTATGTGAAGATACATCAGTTAGAGACTTCATTCTGATTTCTAGCTTGAACTTGTTCACAGCTATTTTAATTTCCTATAATATAAGCAAAGAGAAAAACATACTGTCTTTTCCTTGCTTGTCTTTGGTTTGTCGAAGTAAACTACTTTTTTCAGTCTTCAGCTCTATTTCAATCTGAGTTCACCTTTGTGGACTCAGAGCCATCAGAAATATAGACTGCATTCTGCATGAGTCATACCAGAAACACATCCAACAGCATTAATAATTTCCTATCACAATCTATAGTTAAGCTACATCCTGGATTCATTATCACACTGGTGACTCACAGTCACCCTGTAGTCACTTTGTACAGATGTACCTCTCTTCCCCTTCCCATTCTCATATCAATTCATCTCATGGCCTCTGAGTGAAACTGCACTTGGTGTTACTGTATTACATCCCTTCCCCTAGTCCTCAAGATTATATGGTTTTCCAGGTACAATAGCCAGATCTACCGGAATCCTGACAATGCCTACAGAAATGGGTCATCAGAAACCTTCAGTAGGACGGCCCACCTCTTTGTGCATTTGTGGGAAAGTAAAAATAGAGCAAAACCAAAGCTCTGCACAACACCAGTCCAAAAACCAAACTCCAGTGGCTTTTTGTGACTGACAAATAGTCTTCTTATAGTTTCATACTTTTATCTCATCCTTTCCTCATCCACCGGGAAACTGTTTCACCCCATCTTATTTGCAGATTAATTTAGGTTTAAATCAAAGAAAAAAATCTTTCATTGTGTTCTAAGAGTGGCTTTGTTGAAACAAGGATTCAAAACATTAGAGAACTGCATTTCTAGTCTGTCCAGGAAGTGTTTGGGCAGACTCGTCAGAGCTGAAGCTGATCATTATTACCTATATTTGCCTTTCTAATCTTTATCAACAAAGTGTGCTTGGCTTTTTTTTCCTGGTCAGGGGACTGATAGCATATTTTATAGTCCTTTAGATTCTGTTCTGTGGACCTTGCAACAACAAAACAAGTGTTGTGAATTATGTTGCCATTTGGAATTGTTTATATACAACTGGCAAAAATCTCTTAAGAAAAGAGCTTTTAAGACTTTCTTCTAATCAATATTACTTAGACAAACCTGAAATTATTTTATTAATCATACCTTATGCTTTTATCCAATTTAGAAAAAATTTAGATATTTATTGAAAAAAACTTTGCCTTTTTTTGTATCTGAAGAAACTCAGAGATATCATATACCCATATTGTACAACAAGAGGTAAAAGCCATTTTTGGTATTGGATCCTGGTACTGTCTTAAAATATACTACATGAGCATGACTATTAATATTTATACTTAATCTTGGACATATTTTTCCTTAACAAGGCACAAAAGTCCTTCATATTAAAGGACTGGTTTGAGTTTGGTTTAATCCAGCTCAAGAAAGTTTTCTTTATTTGTCACATATGTAATGGTCACCATTTACAAAGCGTACAGCATTGTAATGAGCTCATTAAGCAGGAGATTTTAGGTAGCTGTTCTCTGTAGGTGAACAATTAACAAAACATGTTAGCAATTAAAAATGCAACCAACATACAGGTCAAGGTTTCCAGCTGATAGGTCATAACATAACAAGATAGCCCCAAGTCAAATTCAAAGAAGTGTGTGAGTAAGCAACTATTACCTCTATAAGCACTTAGAACATAATGAAGTTTAAACACTCAGGCACAGTTTATCATAATTATGCCAAATAGTTCTTTTTTGAAGGAGCAGTCCCACTGCAGTGCAAGTATGGTAGCATTTGGCCCTTATGGAACTGAACGGCACTGAAAGAAAAATGGGAACAGTCAAAAATAATATTTCAAAACGAGAGCAAAGTACACATTAGAAACACCTTGAAGTATAGTAGAGGATATAAAACAGGACAGTAAAAGAATCATAAAACTGTTTCACTTCCTAAGCAAAGGTATTAAAATTAAGTCTGAAAGGCAATCTTCTTGCTCAAGTTAATATTCCTCACAGACTGAACTCATTTAAGGGTTACTATGAATTTTCTGTGTTTAGGATGCTGTCAGTGCATGATATTCTACACTGAATGCAAATATAAAGAGGCACAGTTGAAGATGTTACATACCAAAGTTAGTCTGTATACAAAAGAAGAAAAAGACCATGTTTCTGTCATGGCCTCTTCCAATTGCATGTTAAAGAGTAAGCAATAACTGCAATCAGACTTAGTGGTAATTTTCTGATCACTAAGATAGTTGTGACATAAATGAATGCCTGAAGTCTGAAAATACAGCTGATTTTGCCATATAAATCAGAAAAGCATTTAGGAGCATGAAAACAAGGTAGAATTTACTTTCCATTAATTGTATATATTGCAACTGCCCCAGCTTTAAAGTTGTCATCAAAAATCCATTGAAATTTATTTACAGATAGTGAAAGCAATTTTTTTCTTTTAAATACCAAACTATTTTCCAGTTACATGAGTTAAATAAAGAAATGCCAAGAAATTAGTTTCACACTATGAATTTGACATTTTTTTTTCCTTTTAACTTCCATTTTAATATGATAAATTAATTGAAACAAAGATGTCCCTGTGGCAATGTTTTGGCATTTGCTCAAACAGATAAAAAACTGAAAGGAAATGGGTTACTAGTAATATATGGAAGCGGTTGTTCTGTTGTGGAAAATTGCATAAGGAATTACCAAAGCCTGAGCACAAAACAGAACCAGTTCTCCCTGGCTGAGGTCTATTGCAGATGTAGAAAAAGAAGATAAGGAACAAATAATTGAATGAATACCAATAGTAGACTGAAACTCTGAAAACGTCCTTATACGATTCTTTCTCTTCTTCCCCTGTACTGCTTCCAGCAAGGCATAGTAAGGATTGTTGCTGTTAGGAAGGGCATGGGGGACATAACTAAAGCCTAAGGGCTAGGGTGAATTCCTATGAGGGCTGCTCCAAGTCATGAGGTAGGAAAGTATTGTTTTTTCAAGCACGGGCAGACTGGCTTGCTTCCTGCCCCTTGCATTCCACCCTGGCAAGATTTTAATTAATACAACTGGAATAGCACAGAATTACAGTGGAAGTATTCCTGATTACAGCAGTAAATTACATAAGCATTAGGGTATTCAAATTTACAAGCAATGCCCACAGACAAAAAAACCCCCAACCAAACAAACACACATGTGTCAAGTAGCTCTTGCTTAAAACTGAAAACAAACTTAATTTGAATTAACAAAATCTGCCAGCCTAGTTTCCATTGAAAGTAAATACTACTGCACCCCCTGAAAAGCTTTTGCTAGTCTTATGTTGAAGGAGAGTCTCCAGCAGCTTTATAAGAGAAGAGTTTCATGGTGGATTACAACTCTTTACATAATTTCAGAAACTCAAGTGTGTCATTTATATGTGCCAGGAATTTGGTCATCTCAGATTTTCTACGTCAGATTTTTAACCAAGAATTTAGAAATACTTTTGAAAGAAACACTCCCTATTGACATACTGTGTCCAGAATGACAACAGATAAAGTCTTTTCCCAACAGATAAAAGCTCAACACAATTCGGCCATGTGCGCTCACAGCCCAGAAATCCACTTCTATCCCAGGCTGCATCCAAAGCACCGCGGGCAGCAGGGCAAGAGAGGGCATTCTGCCCCTCTACTGTGCTCAGGTGAGAGCCCACCTGCAGTGCTGCATCCAGTTCTGGGGTCCTCAACAGAGGAAAGGCATAGACCTGTTGGAACAGGTCCGGAGAAGGCCACTAAGTTGATCACAGGGCTGGAGAACCTCTGCCGTGAAGACAGAATGTGAGAGTTGGAGTTGTTCAGCCTGGAGAAGAGAAGGCACCGAGGAGACCTTATAGCACCTTCCTGTACCTTAAGGGGGACTACAAGAAGGCTGGAGTAGAACTTTATACATGGACATGTGGTGAAAGGATACAGGAAAAGTGGCCTTAAGCTGAAGGAAGGTAGATATTAGGAAGAAATTCTTTACTAAAAGGGTGGTGAGGCGCTGGAACAGGTTGCCCAGAGAGGCTGCAAATTCGCCATCCCTAGAGGCATTAAAGACCAGGCTAGATGTGGCTGTGGATAACCCGGTCTAGTGGAAGACATGTTTCCCCACGGCAGGAGGGGTGGGATTAGATGATCTTTAAGGTCCCTTCCAACCCAAACCATTCTATGATTCTGTGATTCTCTAATTTTTATAGGGCTGTGGAAGCATCTCAGTGAATGGTTCCAGAGCTTTGTCAGAAAACGGAGAAGCAAGCAAAAAGTTTTTTCTTTAAGAATGTTTTTGACATCACTTGTCACTTGTTTCTCCATATAGAATTCCCTTTGTGGAGTTTTACGTCATGGCAGAATAGCTCTTTTAACATTAGCAGTGCTAGTCAGAAAGAACTAGGAAGGTAAGGAACATAGCAAGGTCTTTATATATGGTAAGGAACTGAGCAAGGTGGTATGTGGGAAAGAAAGAGGCAACGATTCTCATGTGACAATAGTTACACAGTACTCTTGTCTATTAAGAAAATACCATTTTCACCAACTAAGCCAGTGAGTTTCTGGGTCAGGCAACAGAAAAGAGAAGACATGACATGCTTTGTTACTGAATGCACTCATTCCTGCCCATAAGAAAGTAAATTTGCTCAGAAATCCAGGTACATAATTTATTTTCCCTCAGGCTTAAGAAGAGCAAAGTGCACTTCAGTTTATATCACTCTAAATTTTTCCTCCAAATGGCTCTGACATACTGCTATCATTCAATGTGCTTTAGAATGGCTTTTGATTTTTGTCCCTACAGCTTCTCCGATTAAGTAACACGTTAACTTTCATACCTTTATTATCTCATTTGAGAGGTGAAGTACACGATGGTCGCAGCAGGAAGAACTGTAGTTTAATTAGTGTCCTTATACTGCAGAATGTATTACATGGAAAATAGCTTTGATGTTTTGAAATGCAGTAGGAAGGTGGTAGGACAGCTGTTTTTTTTCAATTATGCATTTGTTTTGTAGTGCATACATTGACAAAACTAGAAAGAATAGTGTGCAAAAGGAAGTTCACAAGGAGATTAGTTTAAAATTATTTTCCATGGTGGAGAAATAAAAAGGAAGGGAACAAAACAACTGGCTAAAGCTGTATTTGAAGCCCAGCCCACAACTCAAACCTTTTGGTTACTTAAGATGACTTTATTTCAAGGAAAAAAGAAAGGTAGAAACCAGACACAAATCCCTTTCTAAGCAAAAGACATCCCAGAATATCACATGCATGGACTATGCATGTTTTTGTTGTATGATATACAGTACAAAGTCATATTAACATAGGATTCTTTTCTTCGTACAAGAATATGTCCTCTATATAGTTGGATCCATTCCAACATGGGAAAAAGATTTTACATATATTCCTAAAAATATCTGTGCAGAAATTAAACTTTGGGAGCAGTAAGAATTCACTATGATCAAATATTACTAAACTATCCACAGTAGTGCCTCGTTTTGACTTCTATTACCACATATGTAAGAATTAAACACCAGCAGAATCACAAAGTAGCTTGGGTTTGAAGGGGCCTTTAAAGGCTGTCTAGTCAAATCCCCTTGCAAGAAGCAGGGACATTTTCAACTAGACCAGGTTGCTCAAAGACTCATCCAACCTCGCCTTGAATATTTCCAGAGACTGGGCATCTATCACCTCTCTAGGCAACCTGTTCCAGTGTTTCACCACCCTCAACATAAAAAATTTCTTCCTTCTCTGTAGCCTGAATCTTTTTGTTTACAAACATTAGTCCTTGCCCTATCCCAGCAGGCCGTGCTAAAAAGTCTGTCCCCACCTTTGTTATAGGCACCCTTTAAGCACTGATAGGCAGCAATGAGGTCTCCTCAGAGCCTTCTCTTCTCCAATTGAACAAGCCAAATGCTCTCAGTGTGTCTTAATAGGAGACGTGCCCCAAACTTCTGATTATCTGGGTGGCCTCCTCCAGTCCTGCTCCAACAGGTCCCTGTTCTTCCTGTTCTGAGGACCCCAGAGCTGGACACAGTACTCCTGGTGGGCTCTCACCAGGGCAGAGCAGAGAGGGAGAATCACCCACCTTGAAACTGCTGGCCATGCTGCTTTTGATACAACCCAGGATGGGATTGACTTTCTGGGTTGTGAGTCCACATGGGCGAGTTATGTCCAGCAAAGGAAATTATATGATTTACTCACAGATAAATCGTAAGACCTAGCTGAAGTGAAACTGCTTCATAACAGCTATAAAACAAAAAATGCTAGTGCGTTAGTCCTGCTTTTAGTCAGTTTGTTCTGAACTAAAAAGTGTTATGAAGATGCAAACCTCATTATTTTCTTACAATATTGTTGTTTTCCAATAATCTCTCAAAATTGTGTACCTGAATATACCGTTAGACCTGATTTGAAGGCAAAAATGAACATGAACAATTGTCAAGACAGAAGAGAAGTTTCAACTGAATTTTCTTTAAATGTATGGATTTTCCACTTTCTGCCATGTTCACTAGCATGTAAGTAAACATATGATATACAGGATATTTTTTACAATTTTCTTTTCTGTTATGAGGTTTTAGTTTTCCAGCAGCTGCACCCATGTGATGATTCATCTATATTTCTATCATATCATAAATTAACAAGCAGTTCCCAAAGTATGGGGCTCTTTCCTAAGCTGTTTTTAACCCCAGGCACAGATACTGTGTGTCACGGTTTAAGAGTGATACTCCCCAATTTAGTGCTCCCATTGAGCACAAAAGGGAAAGAGCACGATTGAGATGAGAACAATTTACTGGAAGCAGTAATAAAATAAGACAAGGAACAATACTAATGACAGAGTCTACAAGAAAAAAGGTGACTGATTCACACCTTACTGCTCACCCCTCAAAGAAAACCCCTGGCAACACCTGACTGCTCCCTCTGCCTCACAACCTGGCCCAGAGTGGGAATCCTCCCACCCTCCCTGGAAAATTATGTGAGTGGTATAGAGCAGCTTCTTATCCATGCCCCTCCTGGCTACTGTGAAAATTAACCCTGTCCTGGCTGGATCCAGGACTCTGTGTTTTAGGCACTACAGCAGAAACCCAACCAGTGGCCGTAGAACTACTTCACCTCCCTATAATCAGAAAACATTTATCACGTGAGGGCACATAGGCAAGATTCTACTGATTTTCGGCACATTGGAATATTCCAAAATACAACAGACAACACATGCCACAGCAGGCAGCAAGAGGAAAATATAAGACCATTCCCCTTTACATTTGCGTAGGTCTTTTCCTGACACAAGCACTTTAGTACCCACACACAAGCTGAATTTCCACTTGCAGTGGCAGGTTTATCTTGGACTGCTTTTAATCTTTACACAGAAATCACAATAAACAGAAGGAAACTTCATACTTCCTCCTGCTGTTTTTACATCCTCATACTTTCAAACACCAAGCAGCATTATTCAAGTGAACATGCCTTGGAAATTATGGTTTTTAGTAAGGTCAACTGTGTTGTATTCCTTAAGAAATGCTGAAGAATTAAGATGCTTTATTGAGTGCTCAAAAGTAATAATTTTGGCTCAAAAGAGCTTTAGCTTTTCCCTTAATTACCATTTTCTTCAGTACAAGTATTCAAGACATGAAAACAAGATGTACTTCTGTTTACTGAAAGGCTGGGGAACATAAGGTTCAAATAAGATTAATGTATTATGTAGTAAGGAATTACTGCTGCCCTTAAGCCCATGGTAAATGTGACAGCCCTTTCTTTTTAAGCTCATGTAAAGTGTAATAGCCTCATCCTCAGATCAGAGAATGTCTGTGAATTGATTGAATTAACGTGAGCAGGGGCAGGGGAAGGAGAAATACACAAATTTTACTTCAACACCATATTGGTCATACTGAAAAAAAAATAGTGAAGTTTCTGAACTTGAACTTCTTTATTTCTAATAAAAATTTTGGAGGAGTGTTGACTTTTTCCCTTCATTTTGTCAAGGAGAAAGTACAAAACAGCCTTCTCCTTCCAGACACTTCTACTGGATAAGCAATGTAAGTTTTCACTGGTACAAGTTTCGGGCTCTGTTATAGATACTACACAACCCCTTAAATATCTGGCCTGTTGTGAACTACCACCTTCCCTGTTTTACAACCTTTCCTTTATACTTGCCTTGAATCATAAGCCTTTGCTCCATGCAGCAATTGGCAGATCCACCTTCAAATAGCCCAGAAGATTTATAGAATCACTGGGAGCAGAGAGAAGCATGGCCCTCTCCTTTGAAGGAATACTTAGCATAACACAGAGGTGAACAAATTGATGCTTCCTATTCATCTTGTCTAAGAAATGCTGCCTTAGTGGGGGAGCTTAACTAAGCCGTGCCATGTGTGTTCTTTTCACATGTCTGAAAGGTAACATCATCTAACACACACTGTACTCCACAGGACAGCATGTAGAGCCATGGGATGAGTCCTTCTGAGGACAGATTGCCCAAGAGAAAAAGCAATCCTCTCGAATCTCTACAGAGCAAAGTCTCAAAAATCTTACATTGCTACTCATGGTAAGAGATTATGATTAATGGCCATCTTGATAGAATCTGCCAGGCAGTAATTTATGACAAAATCCTTTCAATGAATAGAAGATACTTTATCAGAAAACATTTAATGAGAGTCAAATGCTTGCCTTTTTTGGGCAAAGTAACAGAAATTAAGACATTAATGAATACATTTATTTATTTGTTAGACTTCGAATGTAAATATGGAGATTCTTTCTGCTCTTTTTCTTGTTCTTTCACAATCTTATTCCAATGTTTTTATGCTGACATAACAGTACCTTCATCTGCAACTTCCATCCTGCCCTTCTTCTCATACCTTTTATCCTACTCTTTTTATTATTTATCAGGGCACTGATCAATACAAAAGTGTTAATTTTTTTAGATGTAGACTATCTTACTCAGCTTGTTACACCAGAAAGATTGTGCATACAATTTAAATTAGTTGTTTACCCATAAAATTATCTGTGATCACTTTTCTATGTGGCTTCTATGGTAGCAAGGGAAACAACGGAGAAACACGAGAATAAACACAGCATTTAAACAATAGCTCTACTTAGTAAAAAACACACTATCCTCCACTAAGGGTCATCCACGGCAACTAATCTGACCAAGTAACTGAGTTCAAAATACCTTTATCTGCAATTCAATAACGTTTCTTGACAAAATACCAGTTCAATAGTCAAAATGTCTTCCTATCCAGAGTCAAGAGTTTTCCCAGTCTTTAGTAAAGTGAAATGAAGTTAGCCAAATGATTATCATTTAGGGAAGAAATAGAAGACCATTATGGCCATAACTTAAGGATTCTTTTTTCAGAAGGACAAGGGCAGTTTTCCTGAGAAAAATCCTACTGAAAATGGAGAAACTGAGATGAGATTGCAAAGGGCCAGTGTTGTAAGTGGAAGCCCCAGAAGTAATAGCTGCATAGTACACGGCAGAACCACAGAGGTGTGCTTTTTTGGCATACAGCTGTGTGCAGGAGAGAGATGTGTAGGAAATAAGGTACACTACAAACACCACCTTTGGATTCACACAGGTTCCTGCTGACTCATTTAGCTGCTGCTTGAGCTTTGGTGCTACCAGTTAACGGATCTCACTGCACCTTCCCATCAAGTAATGCTATTCATTAGAATATCAGTTCATCCTGGAGAAAGCTTTGCCTAAAATAAGACATGAAACTCATACTGTTTGAGCTAACAGAAGGCAGAAGTGGGTGAGAGCCATTTGGAACAGAAAATTGAAGCCACTTTGATCAGAAAGCACCCAGATTAGAGGAAGGAGAAACTTTATGCTGGTACCTTGTCATTCCTTTGTTTAATTCATGATGGCATGACCGTCATGGCCACTATACGGCAACCATATATTCTTCTCTCCTCTGTGGTGTGCAGCTTTGTGCCAGCTAATCAGAGTATACCAATTGCATTCAGAAATACTGCCTTCTTTGATCAGGTAAGATGTGGATAAACATCCAGCCATGTATGACCACTGCTAATTCAAGGATCTGCAGATCTAACTGGTAGAGCAACTAATTCTGGAAACAGGCACATGAAGGACAAGAAATTTCTGAGTTGTAGTCAGCATGGTTCATGAAAGTGCTTGACTAACCCTGATCACCTGATAACATTCTACAGTGAACCGATGCACCTGGAAGATGAGGAGAGAGCAGTGTCTAACGAATTTCTAATGAGCCATCAATAAGGCCTTTGACTTATCTGACTTAGGGAAAACTGCCTCCCAGAACAGCCTCAGGCTATTGCTGTAGGGGCTGGATGGGCAGAAAATGGGATGGATGGAAAACTGGGTGAATAAACAGACCTTGAGGATGGTGATCAGTGGTGCAAAGTATAGTCGAAGGCTGGTAACAAAAGGTGTGCTCCAGGGGTCTGTATGAGCCCAGTCCTGTTTAACATCTTCGTTAATGATGGGGCAGAGAGTACCCTCTCAGTCTGGCTGATAACACAAATTCGGGAGGAGTGGCTAATAGGCCAGAGAGTCTGGCTGCTATCCAGAGGGACCGTGACAGGCTGCAGAAATGAGCTGACAGGAACCTTGTAAAGTTTGGCAAAGAGAAGTGCACAGTCCTGCACCTGATGAGGAACAGCCTCCCCCCCCCCACCATTACGTGCAGGGGGCCTCCCAGATGGGGAGCAGCTTGGCAGCGTTGTGAGGGTGGCCAAACACTGGCACAGGTTGCCCAGAAGGGCTGTGGAGTCTCCATCCTTGAGGATAATGAAAATTTGTCTGTACATGATCCCGGGCAATGTCACCCTGAGTGAGCTGGAGCATGGGACCAGATGTGCCTTCCAACCTCAACCAGTCTGTGATTCTGTTATTTTATGATTCTGTGAACTCTATAGGAGACCCCATACCCAACAGTTTTCTCCAGTTCACTACTGTCCCAAATTCATTCCCAGAACTAAATAGGATGGAATAGCTTAGGGCCAGAACAGTTTCAATGGAAAATCTGGTTATTTAATTCAAACTAGGTTTTAGAGCACATTAAACTCTAGAGTATGCATCAGAATAGAAAAGCAAGCATTCAAAGACTGCTTCAGTCATTCTGGGATTAATATTCTAACTACTTAAACCACTAAATAACATTTATTAACTTAATTTCCTAAGCTTATATCTAAGCTGCTAAGGTCTGAAAAATCTACATCTAGATATTCACAAGTTTTGATATTTCACTGGAGTAGGAGGATGGTGATACCTCCATGCTACACCTATATTTAGTTTTATGTATGATCACATAACAACTCTACCTCCAGTACAACTGTTAGTATATCAATATTAACATTAACATAAAACTATCTTATACCAACTGATATCACCTAGTCCCTGGAATATTGTTATATTACCAAACTTATGTAACAAGATTAATTTTAAGAAAGGACCTAGGAAGTCTGTCCATCACTTTACAATCTGTTTGCACCTGGGAGATTTTCATTGTGAAATCTTACTGTCTCAAGGTTTTTACTGGTTTTTTTTAATATTTAATATTTTCCTCAAAGCTCAACTTATGGAAGTGGCTGAATCCATAAAGCTTCTAGTTTAAACTTCTTTTTTCCATTTTTAAAAAACTATAATTGAAGCAGAAAGAATCATAACCACATGTTTTTCAAAATCTGTCTACAATCTACACTGAGATTTTCTTCCCTGGTGTGTGACTACTGCTATTTTGACATTTAGCTTTGACAAAAAGCCAAGGCATTTTTTTCCTTTCAACAGATAAAAGCAGAACTTCTCTCCTAGGCACATTTTATTGAATCCAGAATTACTGCTTCTATTTTCAGTTTAATGGAAGGAGAAAACTCTCCAGACCCAACTAGTTAAAACCCCGTCATTGTGCAGGCATTTCAGAATACCTTCCAGTTTTCTTCTTCCATGAATGAACATTAAATATTCGTGTCTTAATTAAAAGTGTTTCCACTTGATGTCTTGCATTCCATCTTGGTCAGCTCTTCCTTGTCAGCCTGTAGTTTCAGTATTTATGACTTTACAGTGCTTTACATAGCAGCCAATCGGGTATCAAGTCACTCCTTCCACAGGGGTAAATACTCTGCAAATTGCTTTACGAAAGGAAACAAAATATTGCAACACAGCCAACTCACTATGCTCTGTGGTTTACCAAGACTGTTTTAATGTCTCTAGTTTTAAATGGTTGCCACTTGTCAACAAACTGAAGAACAATTAAAGCCTCTAGCTCACTGGGGCATTAGTTTAACTGCAGTGCTGCAGAGAGAAGAGACAATCAGAGACGTTTTCCTGGGAAAAAAAAAAAAAACCAACTCAGATAAGAAATATTCTTCTATGACTTTGGACTCAACATTTCATCTTTGAATAGAGCAAGCCATAAGATGCAGAAGAACTCAGTAGTCCATTACCCTTTTAATTCAGAGCAATTAAAACTGATAAATAGGAGGGAAAGAAGTCTTTTCGTTGGATTCCAAACTTCTTAAAGCAAATTTATGGTAAAACTACTGATTTTTGATAGGCTTCTGGTTGTATGTGTCAAACAAAGTAATAACTCAGTATTTCCAGTACCAGCTTCCATAACACACAAAGGTCCACAAAAACAAAGGAGGACCTCCGAAGCCTTTGACTTGAACCTCTGTACACCTAAAAGGGTTTGCTGCTGGCTCTTGTTTCTTGCAGGGCTGTGGTCTGCTGCATTACCAGGAGAGATTTACAGTCACTTCGGGGGTTTGCAGATCGCTCTTGGTATTAAGTAGCTTTAGCTCTGAAGACAGTAAATCAAGGGTTTCAACAATCCTAAAACTACAGTATTTAAAAGGATTCCATTGTTCTGCAGAGAACGCCGAGCACTTTGCACACAGGTGCCTGAAAGTAATTGATGGCAGAGATCCTTTCTTAGGTATGCATGCCTGAACTGTATTCAATTCAGGGCCATTCTCAAAATGCCATTGTTTTCTTATGTAATTCACACAAGTTGCCATTGTATATTTGCTATTCGTCAGGAGATGTAATCTGAATCTTGTCAAATTATACTATCCTGATATCTTCTTCCCTGCTCTAAATAATTAAGTCTTGAGACTTGCAAGACTTGGAGGGGGAGGGGGAAGAAGAGACACAGGGAGTGTTACAGGGAGACGGGAAGTAGGGGAAAAGGATGAGTAAGGTACAAGAGTAAAATGGAAATGAAATGTGGGAATAGCCAATAACTTACAGATGATAAATTTAATAAAAATATAGCTCACGCAGTTGTTCTACCATTGGAAATGCAAAGCTATTATTCTATGTTGGAAATGTTCTTTTCAGCTGCCTAAAATGTTAGACACAAAAGGTAATTATTTCGAAGACAGAGATTTTACAGTACTTAACACTCCTAGCTCACAGGTATCTTAAACAGCACTTGGCAAAAGGAAATAGAGCATCTTACAAAAATTAAGACACCTCAGATACATAACATAATTGCCAGCACAATTTTATAGTGTTCCTATGCATATCCGGGGAAGAAATGCCTATGCCTCTGTTCTAAGTGTGCTAACCTGTTTCAGCTTCTACTGACTTCAGAATAAAGGTTAAAGATGCATTTTTCCCTTCTTATCTTTGTCAGGATATGGGGGAAGATAGCCAAGTCCAGGCCTCCTAAGTCACAATGTAAAGACTTTTTCCATATTATCACTTGCTAATGAAAGCAATTTATAACAACCACTGCAATCAGGACAAGGCTGGTAGTTTAAACTTTGCAGGATCTGGTGATGTCTCACCTTTGAATCTCTGACTCCATTTTCAGTTAAATACACCCAGTAAAGTTCTACTAAGCATCCTTCAACATTTCTTTCTGACGATGTCATCTACCGAAGAATGGCCAACAGAAGAGCTAGTCTCACATTTTTGATTTTATTAAAACAATACCCTAAATCACTTTCCCTGCATAAGTGACACTTTTAAGTAGCTAGAGTGCCAGGAGGAGAAACTGGTGTCAAATGGGCTTTTGTTTTGACAGTTTGCTTTGGAGGGAGGGTTATTGATTTCTTCAAAGAAAATATTGCCCCAGGAGTCTAAATTAGATGGGTGGTTAGACCTGCATTTCACAGTTCCTTCCCTAGCCCATCCCTAACATGCTTAAAATTCTCCACAGCAATTGTTTGTGTTAACAAAATACTCTAAAGAGCTCCTTTCTCAGGGTAGTTTGAGACAATGTGAAGGAGTCTAGGCATGCAGAAACGAGACTGTTTGTGGAGACCCATATCTCTAAGCTAAGAGATGCATTGTGCTCTGCAGCTCCTGTCTTCCCGGGGTCTCAAGAGCCGATGGACTCAGCAAGTCTATCTGACACAGTATCTTCACCACCCTTCTCCTGTTTGTTCTCTGTTATTGAATCACTTCTTCCTCCTCCTCCAAAGCATTGTGGCATTCCTGAAGACAGATTTACCAGCTGCCCTGGATTCAAATTTCACTCCCACTTTTTAATTTCTAATGTTAAAGGATTTAGAATTTGTGTGCAACTACACAGAAATTTTTAAAAAAAAAAAAAAAGCTTTTGTGATATTCATAGACTCAGCATAACCTATAACAACAAAAACAGTTGGCAAGAGGTTTGACTCAGATGAAAAAAAGGCTGTATACTCTTCCTCACTCCTGTCCATAGTCACTCACTCTCCCACCATTTCTTCCAGTTGCTTATCTGCACACACTGAGCAAATCCAGGGGGCCAGACAGACAGAAAGACTGCTTTGTAGGGCTTTTTTTACTTTGGGTCAATTACCTATTCTTCTGTAAAAATGCTGAAAAAAGTTACAGTATACAAGAGGATTTAAACCATGAGAAGGAATTTCACAATTTCCCCAACATAACCTCCAATGAAGATATAAATACAAACTCCCTCTGTTTCCTAGGATTTTGAACAAGTATAGAAGCATGTACTGGATATCTCCCAAGTAGAAACAATACTTTTTTCTTTTTTTTTTTTTTTTTTTTTTTTGCAATTGACATGCCCTGAGAAATACCCTCAAAAAATGTATACAACATTCAGTGTTTAAAAAAATTCTTCTCTTATCCATTTTTAGCTTCTGAGCTCATTATTCCTTTCCTTCTTCTACTTGCACATAGAAGGCTACTGACCAGCCTTGCACATGCTTTCTAAGTTCATTTTGCCATGTGCAAGTCTGGTCAGTGTGCAAGTGTCTTTCATCTTAAAGCAGAGCTACACTGCGCAAGCATGTTGGTTAAAAATGGTACATCCTTTACCTACACAGCAACAGTAGGAACCGCCCCATCCGTACTGTCTGTAGCTATTAATGCACGTATGTCTGCATTTGGAGGTTATTCCTTTTCAGTGGTATTGCTTATTTCATCTGGAGAACTGAGACACCAGGAAGTGGACACCTGAAGTCCACTAGGAGGGTTCTCAGCTGTACCTCATGTACCTTCTTCATGTAGATAAGATGCTTTTCTGGCTTAGATTTACACATGCAAGTAGTTTATTGGCCCTATCCCATAAGGATACTCCTCGGTAGTGATAAGAGAGCCTATCAAAAGAAGAAATAAAGATCATTAACCAAAGTGGAACATTGTGAACCTTAAGAATATTGCTCTTGAAGTGGAAGAATGAAGAGCTGGAATACTTCAAATGAAGAGGGTCAAATCAATTCTATTATAATGTGTAAAACAGTACACCAAGATGCATCAGAACTTTCATAGAAGGCACAAATTTTTTATTTTCTATAATGCACGAAAGCCAACTGTATGAAGACTCTTCTTCTACAGTTTCATTTGTGGCAATATTTAGACTTGAAAAACCAGACTAAACTAAAATTGAAAGAGCAGTTTCCTTCTCTAAAAGCCCAAAACACTAGGCACTTCTTCATGTATTTGGGATACTTATGGGACACTTATGAGATTCAATGTACAATAGTACACAACATGAATATCAAACCCCAGAAAATTTGCAAAAATCTCCTAATACAAAAATGCTTCCTCCAGTCATATAACATCATGAACTGAAACTTTTTCAATTTCAACCAAAAAACCAAACTTCCACACAAATGAAACAAAACAAATCTAAAAAAACCTCCAAAATAACAAAAACCCAAATAAACACCAAACCACCAAGGTTATTCTAATTCAAGAGAAAGAAAAGTATTCTCACACACATTTATTCCCAGCTACCAACTGCAATTCCTAGACCGCTCTCTGCTGACCCAATTGCCTATCATCCATCAGTAAAATAACTCTCCCAGTTCCTGTAGCCATGGAGAAGTGAGCTTGCATATGTAAGTACAGCTCCTCCCCTGTTGAAAAGCCCACAGCAAAACCAGCATTGTGACTCCACATTTGCCCTCCTTCAGGTAGAAAAGAAACCCAAGGACAGATGTCCTATATTTTCTGTCTCAATTCTTTTCTGTCTGCTGTTTGAGTATGTAAACCTTGTCTGATCCAGCATAGGATTTCTGCAATTCAAAATATTCTGATAGATTTCTGACCTACTTTCCAGAACCCTTGACACACCAAGGCAGTCAGAAGGCTGAAAAGATATTTTTTTCAGCTCCCTTTCTCACAGACTTACATTAACACCTTCATGATTTCTTCATTAAGAAGCTGTTGAACAGTGAGTGTACATTCTTGCTTTTCTGTGTGTTATTTGTGACTGGTGGGGAAAGCAGAGACATTCATAGGCTCTCAGGGGAGTACAGCAGTTGTTCATTGCTTCTTCTGAAACCATGTCCAGAGTAGTATGGGATCATAAATACAAACGTAAAGAGAGAAAAGAACAAAGCTTGAGAGCTTTGGGGAAGAAAAGTGATGGACCTGATGATAGGTACGATCAGCTAGTTAGGGACACACTCTGTGCAGCTGTGAAAGAAGTACAAAGAATTTAAAAACAGAATCAGCATCACGCAGCTTCTGACAATGAGTGCTTTATCAAGAGTTTACATCAAGGACTTCATGGTAAAATGGCTCATCTTAATCTCAACTAATCTCAATCCAAGCCATTGATATTTCAATACAGTACAATCTATCTGTCCTGTTAGCTTCATTGGGTTTTGGACACAAACTGATATCGTTGTGCCACACTAATATTACACTGTACAACGGTGCCACATGTACAGAACATTAAAGCCTATGTACAAGGCCTTAATAACTATACTTACTTAGAAGACTATCTCAAAAAGAAGGTTCAAATGAACAGCCTGTTTATTATTTTACTCAGCACAATTTTATAGGTACTCAGTGTTGTCAGTTTTTTCCTGTATGTGGTTTCCCCAGCTTTCTAATTGCTATAACTCATCAATAAAAGTCAATTAAAACATAATTGTCTTTTATGTAATCTAGTGTAATCTAAGGCTGCTGGATGCAGCAATCATCGAAGACAAACTTTGCATGGTGTACTCCAACAGGTTCAGATAAAGGTATTTAGTTATGTATCTATGGTTAATCAAGTAAAACCCAGGATGAAAATATTACTGGGAAATTATATACAATATCACCCCTACTTATAACATACTACTCATTTTTAAAATGTTTTATTTGGGTTTGGAGACAGCATTTTCCATCCAAGTCTGACTATGCTTATCTCATGTGCTAGACAGAATATAGCTAAATATACCTTTTTACATCTTTCATTCTCTGTGGCATGAAAAATCCATGGAATGCGATTCCGGTCTACCAAATTAGTATTAACAGTACAAGTTCAGAAGAGCAGTAGGATTTTCAGATGACCTTCTGAGATGAGACTGATTATAGAAAACATTTATCGAAAATGGAAATTACATTTACAGTGTCAGCCAAACTGTAGCTCTGTTTTTAGATCCAAAAGCAAAAGGCCCGAAAGTAATAGCATCAATCAAGTAAAATACATTCCAATTGAATAGTGACTTTTCTAGTTCAGCAAACTGCATTATTGATGTAAGATTGCTTTTGGAAAAGCCACAAAGTTCAGAACACAAGAGTTGGAGCATTCATATTAATTCATTTAAACTACACTGAAGTTAGTCTAAGTCCTTGCTTTTCACTTGTACCAATTACTTGAAGAAAATTCTGTGTGCTCTAAAGCTTGGTTTTTTTCAGCTACATCAGATGGTCTGATAATACATTACCTTTCTCTATAAACTATGCTCTTTCGCTAATTCAGCAATGCACTTCAAAACAGAGAATGCTAAGTTCATATGTGTAGTTTACTGTGTTTATTTTTGATGTTACCAGCTGATATAACTAACAATCATAATCAGGAGAAAAGCATATCATAAAGCGGAATAGGTATTGTGTAAACAGTAAGGCCCGATTTCTGTTTCACTTTTGCAAAAAAAGTTTTTCCCGGGAGCAGCAGGAATGCGAGGTCTCAAGGAATCGCAAGGGTTTACATGGAGTCAGATGCAGAAGCCACAGTCGTGGGCGGTGAAAATGAACCAGGTAACCCCTCGAGGCTGGTGAAAATCACCCTGCTAAGCACCGTGTAGGGCAGTATTATGAAATCAGGACAGAGTACAGTAAACCCCCTGAAAACGGATCAGCGGACCTATGATAAGCTTTCTTCATTTGCGTTGGGTGGGAGAAGGGCAAGGGGGAAGGGAAAGGGAGAGGACATGTATTAATATGTAACTCCGGACTCACCGATTTTGGCCAAGCTGGCCACAAGTATCCAGAGTGCAATGATATACGGCTCCTTGACGTGATCCCAATTGAAAGAGACGATGGCAAAGCTTTGGTTGCTATTTTTATGGCTTTCCGAGCTTCTCTGTCCCAGCGCCGCTGGGAGAGCCATCAGCCCCAGGAGGAGCGCCCCTCCAGATACCTGCCTCATCTTCAAGCCACACAAGAAAATCCGGCTTCCCCCTCCCGGAGAGATCCCGCCTCTTCGGAGGTCCTTGGGGGCGAGGTCCTTGTCCCTTCGCGGAGACGCGCCCGACGGCTGCGGGCGGCGGGACAGCGGCGCGCGCGGCCGGCAGCGGGAGAGCCCCGTCCCGTCCCGTCCCGCAGCAGCCGCCCCGGTGTCGCCTTGCGCGGGGTGGCAAAGGGCGGGTCAGGGGCTCCGTACACAAGCAGATGCTTCGAGCCGGGGTCCCGCTGCTCGCCCGCACCTGCCTTTATCAGGCTGTTCCCGATCGGGCGGAGGCGGAGCCTCTCGCCGCTCCCGCAGAGGCTGCCGTGCGGGGACGGCGATGCCCTGAGTGACAGAGCGCCCGGGCTCAGCGGGCGGCTCCGCTCCGCTCCGCTCGGCCGCGGGGCTGCCCGCGGGCTCCGGGCTGTGTCCGCAGGCGGNCGGGTGCGCAGGACATCCACAGGCCTCCTTTCGGGCGCTTCGGATGCTTTCATATCAGCCTCCCTCGCTCAGCCCCACTCTCCGGACAGATTGTCACAGAAGAAACGCGCTTTTCCTCTTCTCAGCCTCGAGTCCCCTTGTGAGCGCGATCTAGCTCACCGAGGGCACAGCAGCAGGTCTCTCACACTAGCTTTTCCTTCTGTCCACCAGAGAGCACCTCTTCCCACGGTGCCCCGGGAAAGGACAACAGAAGGCAAGATTTGGCTTTCCACTTATGCCTGCTTGCAGCTGCTTTTCAAGATGCGCCATATCAAAAATACTGTCTGGCTTTTTTTTTTTTTAATTGGGTACACCGTGAGACGTTTTAGGAGGTTCTACTCTCCCCCTAAAGCCTATTTTCGTGCTAATAACATTTGCTTGCTACCATGGATGATCCCTGTTATGTACTGCAGGCAAGGTGGACCCATGATAACCATCACCGTGCAGTCCAAGAGCAGCAAAACATCCTGTTCCCGACAGACAGAGCTGAGGGCACCCTTCCACACACAGCAGCAGCTCCTCTCCTCTCCTCTCCTCTCCTCTCCTCT
>VZRL01006548.1:310701-352546 GCA_013397895.1 Origma solitaria | reverse complement strand
AAACAATCTGCATAGAGTCTACTCCTTCTGTGACTTTCTGTGGAAAAACGCTACCTTTTTGTCTCCAAACACGTCAGCTGGTTTTATCAGGAGGTCAAAAATGAACAGGATAAAACTCCCCTTTAAAATTATTGGAAGACAGAGAAATTACTTTGATTATTTCAAAAGAGAAAAGCTAAGTACTTTTTCATCATCATCTGTCCTGCACAGGCACTCTATAAATCAATTAGCTAATTAATTAAATTGATACATTTCCATGGAATGTTATTGTTATTATTACGTCAAAGCAAATGCGGGACCTGAATTGGACCAACTGTCCTCAAACACTAAAACATCATGGGGGTTTTATTTCCACTTCTTCTTCATTACTTAAGAGAAAGGAAATTATGTGGGAATTTTTTAAGTAGGAGTGAATCTGAAGGCAGAATTGACAACTCTTTTTAGGAAGCATGACAGACAGTAAAGTATCTCCTTTACATTCAGTAAATGTTGTAGACAAAGACCTGAAGAATATTACAATGTCTAATAACAAATTCTATCTACATCATTTTTATCTTTTTCAGAACATGACTTGGGCATCCAAATGTCATTTAGAATTTGCTCCCAAGTTCTGTAAATGTTCTACAAATGACTGTAGCCAATGGCTGAGTAACATTTTCTAGCATTGCCAGTAGAGAGAGAAAATTTCTTCTGGAAGTAAGTAGATGCTGGTCATCTGTGTAACCTGTTGCTGAGCTCTGTGGAGAGTAGTAGTTCCTAGTTATTAACATGAATTCTGTTTGCTAATATTAGGAGAACCATGAACTTCAGTAGAGACAGGCTGTCAGCACTGTTTTTACTGTCACAACCTGTTCAAACTATGATCATATCACAATTAAACATTTCAGCTGCAGCTGATAAAAGGGCGCCACAACTGCCAGTGTTCCATGTATATTCATGATTCTTTCCAAATGTAGTACCACAAAATGCTAACTGGCTTAGAAAAAATCTTTCTATTGAAAGTGTTGGAGCTAGCCATGTTGTTCAGATGGTTATTATTAAATGTGTCATAGATCAAGAATACCTGCAGCAGAGCTAGAAAAATGAGAAAGCCTTCTCTAGTGGATATTTTCTAGAGATAAGCAAAGTCTTGGAGAAGCAGCAGTGAAGCTCATGCCTCTGATTGCCCCTAAGCAATGTTCTGCCCATGACAACAGTAACCAAACTTACATGCCAGTTCTGAGTTTGCTGGTAGAGGTAAACTGGAATTAGGGGGAAAAAAAAAGCTGTGAGTACCATCTTCTAAAATAAGGTTTATAATGCTGTTAAAATGCCAACACTGTATTTTGGTTGAACAACAAGCTAATAGTTCAAAGTGTATCTGTGACTGTTTATGGAATTTTTTGAAGTTGGCAGGGTATCAAATATGATAGTAGGTAGATATCAGGGAATTCTTGTGTAATTCAGTAATATCTTAGGAGGACACAGAGAGGACAAAGGAAGGGACTGACAATCATGAATCTCCTATAGGTATGTCAGTACGTGTTAAACCAAGCATCCACTGAGTATACAGGAACTCGTGTACAAAATATGTACTCATACAAGAACACATTTGCATATATGTATTTATTATTAGAGTGCATTTTCTTGTATGTTCTTTTTGAAAGCCCTTACGTAATCTCCTATGACCTGACTCTGTATCAGTAACAAAAAGCATTGGTGGAGTATTATATTTGCAATAAAGATATCATATCACACAACAGCGGATATTTTCCGACTTCCAGAAAGATTGCACAAGGAAAATTTCAACTTACCATAAAAATAATGGTGTTGTGTTGTGTCCTGAGTCTTTTCTTTTTTTTTTTTTTTTTTTGGCAACTGACTAAACTCCAATATTGTCATTTCTGGAAATATTCTGTAAATAATGGTTTAGAGAAAAGAATTATGAGTATCATAGTATAACTGTTATAAAAATATCTTATATACCCTTCACATGATCTGTGTCCTGTAAAGATTACTTCTTGGGAATTTTTTCAAAACTGAGGTAAAAGACAATTTCAGTTAAAAAAAAATTTAAATTATATCAGTTTTCTCCAGAAAGCATACATAGTATTTCAGTTGTGCTAATTTATATGTAGAAGTTACAAATAACTTTTAATATTAGCATTTGCCACTAATCTGTTTATGGTGATATGAAATTAAGAAGTATATCCCTATCAAACTGAGAACTCTCATAAAGGAAAAAGAAAGAAATAAATCTAAATAGCAAAGATTTGGCAAGTGAAGTGTGAAAAATGTCCTGATGCAACATAAACCATCATAAATCACTTGTTACTACTCCTGTTTTTCCTCAGGGAAATGCACTCTTTTAATATTAATATCTATTAAATGAATAAGCAGGTTAAGATTTGAATGGAATATAGTTCCAGTACATATTTTTATGCCAGAATGCCAACTGTATACATAGTTAAATAGAACAGTAATTATTGTGAATGGCATTGTACCAATATAACTGTAGGATTTGGTGAAAATTAATGTGGTTTATATGCAGATAAATGCAGAACCACAGGAATTTATACTGAATTTACCTGATTCAACAGGTGGACATTTTGCCAACCACTCTCCAAGTGAAATGAGTGCAGCTGTACAAGTCTATGCTACAAGGAGTTGGGCAAATACTGCTGGACTAAGTGATGTTGCAGAGCACTGTGTTACAACGTCATGATTATGAACCTCAGAAATTACATTAGGAAGGGTAACAATTCAAACCACACACTTTACGACCAGTTTAAGAGAATAAAATGAAGACTAGGGTGAGGATGAATTAAACAGAGCGGTATTTGGAAATAGATTTGGCTAGGAAGTATGGTGGAAGAGAAAGTTAGCTGAATTCTTAATGACTCATTTCAAGACAAGACTGATTTTAATGACAGTAAGTGAAGGGCATTCTTACCCAAACCTTCATTTTTAGCCTCAAATCTTTTTGAAATTGGCAGACATTTTAGGCAGATTGTGAGATTTTTCCCCTGTGTTGTTGTTGCAATTATTATTTTTAATTAAACCCCACATTTATATTAGACTAGAAGCTAATCTAGTAGGAGTGAGATGGTACAAATGACAAACATTGACACAGCCTATGACTTTCATTAGGAAGAGTCCCCTCCATAAGCGGTTATATCTGTGTGAGCTCTCAGTGCAATGAGCAGCGAAAAGGGAATGGGACAGGAAAAGAAGTTGTTACAAATCACCAGACACCTGATAATTTTTATCATACATGTTCAGAAAAAAAGAATTATAAAATGCCATGTGTATTAAAATGACTCTTTCTTTCAGGTCCAATTTCAAGAAAAATTCTCCTGTTGTTTATTAGGACTCTTCTGGGCTTGCTGCTAGTCAAAGATAAACACAGAGATTTCCACCTATGACAGTCTGTGTCTTCCACACTTTCGCTCTTGTACTCATCTAATTCCCATGTTACTGGTGTCCCACTCCTATTTCTCTGTTCTCTGTTCTCCATGTCTCTGCTCTCCTTCCTTTTCATGCATGTCTTCTGTAAATACTCACAAAAAATCCCTAATTGAAAGGCCTAAAGAACACTCAAAATTCAATTTGTGTATGATGTTTCACCCCAATACTTAAGATACAATTCTCTCTCTATCCCTCCAAGTTCAGCTTTGCCATTTGTCACCACATGTCCTCCTTCCAGGTACTCACGTCAACCTGACCAACACATATGCTTATACTAGACTCAAGACACAAGTGACTACTGGCTTCTTTAGTCATAGGGGAGATTGTATTTACTGGTCTTTAAAAATAAATTGTAATTTTGCTCTATGCTAAAAAAGCTGGGGGAAGACTGAAGCAGAAAACATAACCACAGATTTCAGGGATCCAGTGGGAAAAAAAGGAAGATAAACCTTTAAAACCATAATAATAAATCTTTATGCATCTCAGAATTGTTTCTGTGTACAGGTATTCAGCTTTCTGTAGCTTAATCTGAGAGGAAAAGCAAAACAGACTAATCTCTTAGGAAAAACAGAAATACTCAAATAACAAAGGCAGCTAAGCAGAATAATATCAACTGCTGGCATGATGATTTTACACTTATTTTTTATGTTTATATGTAGGCTCAAGATGGTTTTTATCTTATTTTTAGCCTGGCCTATGGAGAGGTAATCTTTCCGTTTCCTGATTCTCCATATACCATGCCTCTGTGAAATCCATCATTCATGCCTCCCCTGCCTAGCTAAGTGTGCATGTTCACATGAAAAAGTTCAGCCGATTTCACCTAAAGCAGCTCCAGATTCAATACACCTTCCCCAGTGCTCATGTTTTGGCAGGCACACAGATTGATTGTTCAAAATCACCCGTGAAACCTGCAGGTGGATGCACCCCACCAGCCTCCTCAAAGCGTGTGCTGTTGTCCCTGCCCTCCACGAATTGAGGTTCTCCACGCACTGAGGTCTGCTCAGCTGGCAGCAGACGCTGCCCTGCAGTGATTCGGACACGTTTCAATTGGGAGGCCATGGCGTGGACGTGGACAGTTTAAGCAGGACGTGGAAACACAGAAACACGAATAAATTTACCTCCCTTTTGCAGTCCAAAACTAATTCCAGCAGAAGGATAGACCCTGTGGTCTGCCTGGGCTTCAGGGCACTCAGTAACCTGTGGGGACACGGCTTTCTTAAGCTTCTTGGATCTGATGATAGTTTAAACGCGTTCCTACTTTCAGGATGCTTCCCAATGTCAAAATGCCCAACCTAAGCCTCTCCTCTGTCATTGCACATAAAGGAATTTTCCTCTGAAATACATCTACAAGGCAGTTGAGATTTCATGAGTGCAAAATTTTGTGCTTTCTTCCTTTATCTAAACTGTGATAAAGGAAAAAGTGAACCTTGGCTGAGGTGCAGCAATAATCTTGTAATAATTAGCAATTACATTGAACATAAATCACATAAACCGAACAGTCAAATAACTTAATTAATTACAATGCAAAAAAAAAACCTGCCAAAACAATTTATTAAGGTATTGATTGTAGAAATTTTATCAACAAAAAAAAATATATTAATGGCAGGCAGTACAACCTTGTTGTTGATACACACTTTAAAAACAGTTGCTATTTAAGAATGTGGCATTAGATGTAGCAGGGATTTTTGGTAGATAATTTGTTTACTAAAATTCAGACATTTAAGCAGAACATATATATTTTTATGAATCTTTTTGGAAGTTTTTGCATGATCAGAATGGTATTCCTGGCTAAAGCCACAGAGGAGGGAAAAACTTCATGGTTTTGACAATTATTGACACTAATATCAATAATCTGTCTAGTTTAATGCAAAGACATAACCTTGAATGTCACATATTTCAGGTGAATGCCCTGATCATGACTCAGAAGATTTTAACATGGTTCTGAATTTTTTTTTTCTGCACTGAAGCAAAAGCAATTGCTGAAAATTCAATTTTTGAGAAAGATAAAAAGAAAAAGAAAACTAGTTTTCCACTGGTTTGGGTTATTAAAAACAGTTTTTCTATTAGTGCATAAATCTGTACTAAAAGTTACAATCAATTTGGAGTAGTGTGCAGGTGCTATTTCAAATGTCAATGTAAAAGGAATGCAGTGCTCATTTTGCAGTCCATTGGACAGTAGTGAAGCGGAATTGGGAGAGATGGTCTGTTGCTACTGGTGTAAAAAGTGACAGAGATTCTTTGAAGTCAAAGGGCACTCCACTTTGAATTGAGGGAATCTGAAGTGGATTGCTGCTTATCTCACTGAAGTTCCAAAGGCCACAAGGTGCAGAGTATACATGGCATGCACTTCTACATTACTAAAATAGCAGCCATAAACTCACTGAGGTCAGTAAATGAATAAGTAAACAAACCAGAAGAGTGATGTTGTCCAAACATGCAAAATAATTTAACACTATTATATTTAATAATTAACTACATCAGTCTGCTATGACAAACTTTTGGCATCTGGAAGCTTTAATCAGAAATATTATTACTGAATTTTCAAGAACATTATTTAGACTCAAAACATGATAACTTTAAAGTGAAAACAAGAAAGAAGATGATGAGAATATTACTCTCATGAAGCTTAACAAATAAAATAAAGCAGTGGATCCAGGCTTTGTCAGACTGCTGTATTTTAAACCGGTGTTTCCTACAAAGTAACACTATTGGAAATACAGAAAAACAAGCTGAACAGTGCAGTGAAGAAGTATTAATTTCATCTCCTACATGAAAATAAGAATCCACATAGAAAGCCCATAATTTGGAAAACCTTTCTGAATTTTAAATATTGTACCACCTTGTTGACACTGATATGATGACACAGGCATGCATCCAATCTTGGGAGCTGCTGGAAATTTTGTTCCTGGGTTAAGGATTCAATCCTATCACTTGACCCCTGGGTACACATTCTTGCTGTTTTCTTTCTGTTTCCTTGCTGGACCTTTTGATAAGCCATTTCTGCTTTCAGTCCACTGCAGTGCTGAAGGGAGGTGATGCTGAAATCAGACGTACTTGTTCTGAAAGGCCCTCACTGGTTTAATCTTGGTTCAAAACATCATCAAGCTTTATGGACTGTACTCTTGTCTTAAAATGTGAAGAAAAATTCATGGGAATGCAGGTAATACTGAAGAGAGATACAGAAAGGTAAGACTGTGAGGACTGCCCTGGTCACTAAATCCAATCTCCTGGAATTACAGGCACCACGTGACGTATTTCCTGCATATATTTACCACACATTGTCTTGAAAAACCTTATCTCAAATACTTTCTGCTGGTTAAGCATATTAATATAATTTCTAGCCTAAATTTATTCAGAAAGTTCACAACTTATTTATTCTTGTATGAGCATTGTCCTTTAACATTGTTTCTTCTTCTGTTGTTTTTTACCCTCTAAAAGAAATCATACACTTGAGAAGAAGTTTTAATTAATCCTTCTTGAACAGAGCCAACCAGGACACACACAAGTGAAGTTCTACTAAGCTTTGTAGGCTGGCAACAATACTTCCTCAACACAAAAATACAGCCTGCAGCAAAAGAGAATGGTATTTGTTTTCAATGGCCACATCCCAGAGCTGATCACAATACTCACCCTGAAATCCAGTAATATACCCAAGTCCTGCTCTTTTCCATTGATTCCAATGAATGGACTTCTAGCTAATTGAGTATTGTACTATTATTGCATGAACTTTCTTTTCATAGTGTGGAATTTCATGATCTTAAAACCACTTGAGTCCTCGGTGTCACCATTTCCTTTCAATACAATCTTCCTCTATATGGATGGTGACTCCAAACTTTGCATCATCAACAATCAGTTGTGGATGCCAAAAGCACTGATGAAAAGATTAAACAAGATGGACTGCAATGTATAAGACTGAGGCATTCCTCTTCTGGCCTTCTTCTAGCCTGATTCTCTCTCTGCTTTTTCAACAGTTGTTGTCCCAACAGATCCTTGCAGTCTACAAAAAATAGCTTAGCACCTTGACAAGCGGAACACCGAGAATATGATGTTTCTGTATGAAGTTGAGGTAAATATTCACATGTCCTAAGCATATTCCCTCCAAGAGCAGGAAACGAGGATCACACTTGGGAATCAACAAAATTCTGCTTTTTGCTGTTCCTCCTGTCTCATAAATGTCATGCTTTAACTTTTCCTTCTCTGACTCCTCAAGGAATTAGGTGTCTATCAAAGCATGCATCAAACATTATTTTAGAGATCCAGATAAATTTATAGACTTACTGTTATTGATATTCATATCAAGACAGAGTAGGAAACAGAGCATGATTAAACTTTTCATTTTTACATCTGCTTATTTATATTTCATTTAACTTTTACTGTGGAAAGAGGAATCACTGAGAAGTACAGCTGGTATGTTCCTTGTTGAGATTCAGCAACGTAATATTAAAACATTTCAAACTATGATCTCAGTATTCCATGTGCTTTACTTCTTTCTCCTCTTAAACAAGTTTAAAATTTCCTTAATCTACTTTTATGTGTATGGTTTTACTTTCTTTTTTAATTACTGGTTTGAGAGAGGCAGAGAGACAGGGAGAACGCCACTTCATCAGTGCAGTATTCTCTATCTGAAAGAAACCACACAAGCTACAAGTTTTTATTTCCCTGTTCCATTGTACAACAACTATGATGTCCATCTGTTAGGTCAGGTAGTAAGTCTTGGTTTATTCTAAATCAGTTTGCATCACCTTGCATCATCATGTTCTGTGATGGTGACCTTGCAATAACTGTCTTTACCCCACTCCTTGATGTCAGAGCAGGGGTGACAATAACCATGGCCATGCTGAGGTAACAGATACCTTCTAAAGCAATCAACTAAGCAAGCTCAAGATATTTAATGCACAGTAAACTCTTGTCCCATAGAGATGTGAATACCAGCCACATATTAAAGTTCTCACTCTTCAGCAAAGTCTTCTTGAACCTCAAGGATGACATATTTGTTAATCAAAGGTCACAATTTGATTTTCTGTCCCTACAGGCACGGATATATCAAATTGCTAAGAGAAATGATTATGTCCCAATGTGTATGTTGTGTCACTTTGGGAGAGTCATTACATACAACCTTAGTGGCATTAAAAATCAGACATCAAAGTGTAAGTAGTGTGAGATAAAAACATATCTCTATTCTACATCAAAGAATCTGATTGTGTTATTTAACTAATTTGGAATTATTATAATTATTAGTTATAAAACATAGTTCATAAGGGCACCGCATCCTTGATTACTATAGGCTGATCACTACATTTAAGGGTGAATCAAATTGCTTGTCATGTCATCTCTTAATTAATTCTGGTATTTATAGTCTTTAGATAAGATTGAATACTCTTGATTATCAGTGGTGGTAGATCTACAAGAAATAATGTAAACATCTGTTTCTTATTTTTCTCTTGAGTAAATGTGGGTTTTTTCTCTCACAAAATAAATTACGGTAGATTAAATTTTCCTCGCTTTTCATATAAATAGGTTTATCATTATTTAGCTGATGGTATTAATATGGGGCACTATTCCTAAAATCATATTTACTTTTCAGTTGTATCAATGGAAGTATGTTTATAATGATTTGTAGGCTCTGGGAGAGAGGAAAGAGGAAGAGGCCCAAATGTATTTCAGTGGAAGTAAATAATTAAAAATTTTTTTATATTCTCTAGACTACATGCTATGGAGAAGAAGTCAATCCCATTTAACTACTACCAAAGCACTTTCAAAACCTGCAGGCTACTCGAAATTGTAATAGGAATTGGAAAACAACGTTCAAGCAAAACTCCAGGAACACACAGTTTCCTTCCAAGAAGAAATACCAGGGGCATACATACCCTGTTCTTGAACTCCTTACTAAGCAACAGGTACTTGTCACTGTAAGAGAAGTAGGTGACTGGTTTGAATCAGGGTGACCTTTCTTATATTCTTATGTTCATATCTCATTTAGCTCCAGCAGCGGTGCTTATCAGTAACACTTAATGTGTAGCTTCATGACCTAGAAAATAATCCAGCAAAGGAAAAAGAAGCTAAATAGTGTCAGTTTCTCATTATAGGGGAGGTTTCTGAAAGGTCAGAAAGTTTCTGAAATAGAAAGCAGCAGTCTATGAGCAGTACAGTTTAAAAAAATTAAAATCAGCAGCAGGGGTTGAGTCTAGATAATATTTTGAATGATTAGGCTTTATATAAGGAAGAGACATTTCTAATAAAATTAGGATGCATTTAAGCATAGAGAGTTGTAAAAAAAAAAAAAAAGGACAGGATTTATATTTACAAACCAAGCATTCAGTGATTTCATTATTTACTTGAAATAATGTGACTCATGCCCACAAGAACTGACTAACTCTTTGCTGCTCCTGCGTCTAATTAGGATTGTGATTATGGACTGAGTGATTTTTTTCCTGTTCATGAGTTTTGAGTTTATTATCCTACAATTTCACAGAATATTTCCTTGTTCCTGTTATTGATAGGAAGAACAAAAGGCTCCATCTTGTTTCCTGTGTTATTTTCCTATGTGCATTTACCATATACACTCTTACTTACTTTTCTCTTAAACCACATAACACTTTGAACATTTTCTTTAGATGCAAGATTTTTTCCCTTGCTGCCCAGCTTCCTCAGTGTGGTTTCACTCTGAACTACCACTTCAATATTTTGGAATTGGATACAATTTAATTTAACCTCACATACATATAATATATACCTCTCTAAAGTTAGGACCATACTTCACCATTCTCTAATCAATGGAAAGACACAGGCAGTCCATAGGGAAACACAGGATATTCCTAAATAAAAATTAACATCTTTCTGGAGATGCCTCTCTATGTTAAAAGTAGGATTAAGGAGTGTATTTTTGTAATCCAGCTATCTCAATGATACACTTACAATTAAGCGAGAAGCATGTGAACTGAAGTCAAAGATAGTGAACAAAATATTCTAATTCATGTCTCTTTTTCTTTTCCTTTCCTTTACCTATTTTTTAAGTAATTCTAATTACCGTTACATGCTTGCCAGGGTTGTTTCATTGTTGGTTTGGTGGGGTTTTTTGAGTTGCCAAAAAATGATTACGTAGCAGTTCTCTAGAAGATGATAAGATTTACTTCAGAATTTTCTGAGTGGTTTCTCACAGTTATGTCTTTCCATGACTAGTTTCTGCAACATAATGTCACCTGCATATTTTAAAGTGTATTAAATTGGTAGTTACTACAATTTAAGTATATTTGAACTTAAAGCATCTTTAACCAAGGAGTGATTGATTTCAACAGGCTTGATTTCTACTGTTTCAAAAGTTCTTAGTCAATTGCTACCAAGAAAACCATATCAACTGAAAATTTGTTTTCAGAAGCACTATTTGAAAAGCTAAAATCTCTTTGCATCTTCATAGTTATATAAAAATGACTTGCATTTTCTTTTGAACTGATTAGAGTATGATCCTGTTTTAGATCAAATAAGACATCGCTTTAGTTTGCAAACTGAACTGTAGTCTTCAGTAAACTCAAATTTTGGCAATGTAACAAATGCAACAACAACAAAGCCACTTCTACATGTTTTTCTTCCTTGCAGCTTTGAGGAACTTCCCATATATCAAACACAAAGCTTAATATAATCTCAGTCATTCTTCTCGCTCTTGGGGGTCTTTGTAAATTTAATTACTTTAGGAAATTGAATACAGTGACTACCCCACCAAAGACACCACAGAGGAGTGGGGAATACACACTTAGCAAAAAGATCTGTTTACTTGTAGGACCGTTCTTTCCTCCCACATGTTATCCTTTCGAAGTCGTATTGTTATCTAGCATATATTTGAAATGTTTTCACAGAAACTGAAGGATTCAATTCAAATGAAACCACAGACTTTTACAGTAATGCCTTTTCCTCAAAAATCTTGCTCTATTGCACTTAATTTTGTACTCTCTCTATATATATGTATATATATATATACATACACATATACATTCCATCATGACCATGAAAACACTTTTTATAGAAAATACATTTAGAAAGCAGATTGATAGCTCATAGCAGGAAAGCAAATGGGTATTCTGCACCTGGGACTCTGTAAAGGCAGACAGCAGCATTTTTGCTTGTAGAATTTGGCATTCTTTTGCCTGGGATCATAAATGTATCCAGAAATTAGGGCTTTTCTCTTTTGGTTATCTTTGAATTTCCCTAAAAAAATAATTCATGTCATATTTAAATATAAATTTAAAAAGATGGAAATGGTCATCATATAAAAAGTAAATATCCTTGTGATTTGCCCCCAAATAATTTGAAAAGAGAATTAATTGGTTTTTATTCTTTTCCTGCCATGAGTGTTATATTTTTGGTATCGATCTAATAATAAGGTAGATTCTGATTACAAACTTATATGTAAGTCACAGATTACATTTCACTCTTCAGCAGCTGTTTTTAAACATTGTGGGATAACTTGGTCTGGAGCTGATTGTTCTGTACTGAGTTAATTTTTGGCAATTATAATTGATTAAGAATCAAAGTGTTCCAGTATTATTCCACTGGATATAGCATAAAATGGAGATTTCCTGTTATTGATTGTAATACACAGGAAAATAAATGAAATTATACTCATCAATAGGAACAGAAATTTTTGTTTGACTGAAAGGTTTATTACTAACTATAGTATGAAGAGGATTTGTCAGGGAGTGACAACCGTCTATGAAATTTCCCCGAGATCCCAGGAAAAGAGAACACTGCATGTTCCTCTCTATTAAGGAAAGCTGAGGTGTAAGTTTATTCTTCTTTTGCATCTCCTCACACATTGAACAATCACAAGGCATCACCTATGAAGAGTGAGATTTCTCCCTGAGTTATGGATACAGAAATGACCACAGAGTCATTATTGAGCAATTAAATAACTACATAATACAGCAAGAGGTGGCAAGGCTTTGCTGGCATTTCAGGTTTTGTCAGCCTGGATATATGGGACTAACTTTGAATGTAATTATTCTCACTTTCACATACCCCAGGTTTTAGGGGTAGTTCTTCGTGTGAATGACCCCAGCTTTTGCTGTCAAGATGCAACCACCCGATGCTCATTTTCAAAATTTCTAGGAATGAGAGGAGATACAAATGAGAGAAAGTCAGAGACTTGGTTTTCAGGTATTAAGGGAAGGCACAGTATAAGCAGTGTGAAAAGTGAAGAAAATTGGAAAAACAGGGACATGATGAACACAGGGAAAAAGAAAAACGCAGTGAAACTTTACTTGGGACAGCAAGAACATGCCCTGAAATAGAAAGAAGTGTGTGTGGTGGCCTAGGGACCATAGTTCTGGCACACTTCATGTCCTGATGACTCTCCATAATTTGACGTCCCTAAGAAGCAGCTCTGTGCTGATTCTTGTATCTGGAAAGGGTCTCTTGCCTCTCAGTAGGTCATTGATGGTAGATTTTGCAATGCTAGAGGCTAAAGCTGAAAACAGAGGCCGGCACAACAGGAAGAAATGGTTTTCTCCATTCCTCCCTTTCACTGTAAGATTTGTCATACTGTTGTCCAATTATTACAGTTCTGCAGCTCAAGGAGCATGTAACATTGTCAGACTTTGATGGGGGAGAGAAATAACCAAAAATCTCTCTTTTTTTGGTTAATTTTTATTTTCTCATGCATGTAAATGAGGAGAATATCTTGGCAGATTTGATGAATCACACTAACCATGCAAACGCTCTTCAGACCCAAGAAATCATACTTTCTTTTAAAGGTGCAAGCAGGATACAGTAAGACAAAATTAGTGTTCTATAAGGAAAAGTTGTATACCACTATCAGTGTTCTAGAGGAAGGAAAAGTCTTCAAAAGTCAATACATACATCTTTGATTCTTTCTTATTTATATTAATTTGAACTTACTGTAACTTCATTATTTTCAAGAGGGTGGACCAACATGCTCTTGTACATTATAGGAAAATGGCTTCTTACTGAGTTTTCCAGTCCTTGACTTCTTATCAGCAATAGCTGATAAGACATTGCTATCCCATCTTTCTCCCCTATTTAACATCCTCCTGGAACTGAATTGCTTCTGATGGCATTAGACAAGGAGGCTTTGCTGACCATTTCTTCCAGAGCTGTGGTTCATATCTAAGGTAGCTCAGGAGCTCATTAAGAGCAGCTATTAATGAAAACAAGATACCTCAGCCACCCCATTCACACACTTCATTGAATTTTGTGAATGATTTACTTGCATTTGGGATTTCTCAGCTGGTTTAGTCATAGCCATGAGGACTCATCTCTAACAAGCATTGCTGCTCAAACTCCTTTTAGCTGCCACTCCCAGAATAGCTCAAATTGCATACCTGCGTATCACAGCTATCCAACAATCTGGTCTTGTCAGGCAGATAGTTTTTTGGAAAGAAAAAATTACATGAGAAAATGATTTCTAGACAAGAACATTCCTGTTTGCTTCAAAAACAGGACAGCATCCATAATAAAGGGATCAAGGCAAAAAAAGGATGAATTTTATATGATTATTAAAAATTGTAAAACTGAAAATTGCAATGAGAACAGTAACATTAGAAAATTTAAATTATTTTTCTTTCTACTATGCACTGATCAAATTAAAATGGGTCTTACAGCATAAACAGCACTAAATACAGATGTTTGCTAGTCACTGTTCACCCATTCATTTCAGTCGACTGGCTTTTCATTTTAAAACTAGCTTAAATTTCCTTAGGCAAAGCCTGCAGTATGTTTTCACCTTTCCAGAAGCAAACTTTGTTGCTCCTGAGACTCTGATGCCCTCCTATTCATCTGGCATCTCCTATTCAGCATAGTCAAGTCAGGATTTTGAAAAATAGCAGTAGATAAGGAAATTACTGCCGCTGAAGAGAGAGAGGTGTGTACGTGGTCTGCTACAAGAGAAATGAAATAGCACTAAGAACCATTCACTTAAAGCTTTTTCAGTGTTTCCCGCCATCTCAAATAACCACAATCTAAGTAAATATATATTTTAAAACAACTTTAGATAGATATTATGGAAATATTCTAACTGGACTGAGATTTTGACTGAATTGCTTCAGATGAAGTCTTTTGGCTCCAATAAGCCTAGACAAGTTATTGAACGTTGATCTTGATATTTATGTACACTTAAACTTTTACCTTAAAATAATGTGTAAAAGTGTCTTGACATCTGCAGGTGTGCTGGGGGAATCTGTAGCTGAGAAGGAGAACCATTTTCTCAAACAGCAGAATAGGGACACAAAAACACTGGTGAGTGCTTTTTCATTTGCAAAGAGAAAAAGGACAAAACAGTTTCTGTCAGAGAGACAAGACACACAGCTGCTTCCTTTAGAACACCACGTAACACCAGCGCAGTTTCGGGCTGTGGTTTCTCAATCTGCCTGTGGCACATGAAAACCACTGTCATTGCTCTGCATCTCACTGGGATCAGCTTTCTGAAGTGAGCCTTCACCTTGCACTGCTCCAGGGCTGCTGCTGTCACTTTCTGGCTTCCAAGACCAAACAAATAGGATGAGTAAATGATACTGTTCAGAATTCTCACTGTATCCCTGCACCGTGCTGCTCAACACATCTGCTTCCAGCAGTGTTGGGTGCACACAGCAGAATTGCACTCTGGCACAAGCAGAGAGTCTATTTATTTGGGTTCTGTGCTATATTTCATCTTTAGTGCCCATGTGTCTTATTCCTGTGAACCATTCATTAAGAAACAAGTGGGAATCACTTGTACAGAACACTTATGGTTGTCTTTATACTATGCCCAGGAGGAAAACACTTCAGTGCGTTACTTCTACAAGAACAAAAGTGCACATAAACCAGACAAAACACATCACTGCATTTCATAAAGTTAGTACCCAGACCCTTGAATAAAGATAGGCAGATGCAATGTGTTCTTTCTGACACACTGGTCAGTAATACCAAAAGAGGACATTAAAACATAGTGTCTTTCTTGTTAAACCACATTAAGCTGTTATGAAGGCTCTTGTGAGATGGGTCACTTCTAAAAATTATTCACACTTCACAGACACATACACATTCTTCCTTGTGACAGGATTGTTAACAGACCATTTACGGTTTCTTTTTTGTGAACTTCTGCTGGTATTTTAGCAAATCTCCACGAAGTGGTGCAAGGTATATATTTTTGTCATTCACTCTCACCCTTTTACATTTGTGGGCAGACTTCCTATAAAGATCATTTGCCAAATGGGAGTACTTAGTTGTTTTATAATTATTTTGACATCAAAGTGAGACAAAAGAATAGGAAATTGCTCTCCAGCTGCTGTAAAAGACCAGTGCATGAATATTCCCAGTAGGAACATGTCTCTTGTCATGCATTATCACCTACCACTGTGCAGAGTTGTTTAACACTTCAGTACCTTCTGTATTTCAGGACACTGGAATATTGGAATTGTCAATAAATCAGGGAGTTCTATTGGCCATAGCCTATCATTAACCAAGGAGAGCAAAGGGACATTTTATGACCTTTGGCTCCTACTTCAGAGTCTCTCTGAATAAACTAGCTGAAGTAATACATGTGGAGGCTTAATAATGACTTTTGGGAAGTTCTGGGATGCTCATTTTCATATTGATTATATCTATTTGTATCCTGTAAGTTCCTTAATTGTTAGTATCAGAAGACATGACATTATGTGAAATCCTCTCCAGCCTACTTCTCACAAAATATGTGTGAAAAGTACAATGTGCCCCAAAGCTTAACAACTAAGCCAGGTAGAGATGTGCAAACTGAAAAATGCAGGATATTCACACTACTGCTTTCCGTGACCATCAGCTTAGGACACCCATCTTATAAACTGAAAGTTTTCTGCAGCCCAGGCTACCACCATCATTTTGCATTGGTTATCTTCCTCTTTGACATCCAAAGCTCAGCCCACCTCTGGGAAAGCCAAAGCAGCCAAAAATATGCTGTGAAACAAAGTATCATCTGCATCTTTATGAAACTAGAGCTTTATGAAGCCACAACATTTCTCCTACAACCAAGTACAATAATGCAAAAATGATTCAGGAGTATCTGAACAGAGGTTAGGCTTTGCCTTGCACCCTTACAGCAGAATACAAGGTCACAACTCCATTTTTTGGCTGACTGCATACAGCTAAGAGCAGAAATAAAATCCTGAATTTGCTTCCAAAAGATACTTTTGGGCACAGCCCTAAGCAAAGGTTGGTGTTTAACCTTCCAGGGGGAGTCACAGGAGGTAATGTGTCCCAGCGCCACACCTCAGGGGCCAAACTTAAATGCGTTGTTTCCTCATTGCTTCCAGGGGGTAATAATTTACTACTCAATCAGTAGCATTGCCCATCATCTTGTCGCATGTCTGATGTGAGGCTTGGGTGGCTTCTCTTGCATGTTTTCTGTTTGCCTCCATGCTCTGCAAGGCTGACAGAAATGTTGCTATGGAAGGTTGCCTGCACACCTTCCATGAAAGGGTGCAGAAAGGAATGAAAGTGCGCATGAGACAGTCTTTCTTCCACAATTACTTTTCAAAGTGCCTGGTCCAGATAAGTCACAAGAGAACTGAATCTCAAACTGAATCTATATAGACATTCTCCACAGGACCTGGCACTTTCCTTATGGTGCTTATTCATCTTTTCTGTATGATTTAGATTTATTGCTTCTTTGTAATTCCTTATTTTACCTAGTTGTAGGCAAAGCAATAGAAGGCAGTATTTACTGCTGAAAAAGGGTGATCAAACAAGGACCAGAGGGAAGAAAAGCGCACCTGCTCTGCTCCTTTTATTTCATACAAATAACTTCAAAAATAAGAATTTATATGCTGAACTTAATTTTATTTTATGTAAAAATAGTAAAAACATAGTTTGCAAAATCTTAGGAAGAGATCATTATTGAAAAATAAAAGAGAAAGCTTATAAAATGTTGCAGACTGCACTGAAACTCATTAAATAGTCAGAATCCTAAAAGTCTTGATTTAACTAAGATTTTCTCCAACCTTAGCCAGATACTTTAGCATCTAGAAATTTGCCTTAGTTTTTGTTTGTTTGGCTCGTTGCTTGCTTTTCACTTTGAAACTCACCAACCCATGATGAAAAATTTGCTTCTATTTTACCAAAAAGACAGTGTAGGTGTTTCACATTCTTTTTCTATTAAACCTGAATTACTTTGTCTTTTTTTTTTCTTTTTTTTTTTTTTTTAATTTGCAGTAGTCCACATGCATTATTATCTTTACAGTAAATGGTTAAACTAATTTGAAGAAGGGAAAGAAAAACTATTCAATAAAATTTTAGGGCACAAAGTCTTACAGGTATACAACTATTTTCCACTTTCTTTAAGAAAAAGTTGACTTTAGAGTCCCTTTCTATCATGTTTTACTGACTGATAGGGTCAAACTAAGCTAAAAAACTGGCTTCTCTGACTTGTTCCTATTACAATAAGTTTGGTTGTAACTCAGCATCTGCCACTAGGTTTAGAGTTTCTCATTCTCCTGAACTGCAATTCCTTTACAGACTTGCAGAATGTGTTCCTGGACAAAATTTGGCCCAAATACAAAGGGACTTGAAACTGTCATTGCTTCTAGGTTCTTGTGATAGCACACTTGGAGTACTGCCTTCAGTTCTGGGGCCCTCAGAAGAGAAAACACATGGATATATTGGAGCGGGTCCAGAGAAGGGCCATGAAGATGATCACAGGGACAGAACACCTCTCCAAGGAGGAAAGGCTGAGAGAATTTCAGCAGTTCAGCATGAAGAAGAGAAGGCTTCAGGGAGACCTTGTGGCAGCTTTTCAATGCCTAAAGGGAGCCTAGAAAAAATCTCGAAAGGGACTTTTTATGAGGGGATAATGATTAGACCTGGAGTGATGGCTTTGAACTGAAGGAAGGCAGATTTGGGTTGGATATTAGGAAGAAATTCCTTGCTATGAGGGGTGGTGAAGCACTGGAATAAGTTGCCCAGAGAAATTGTGGATGCCTTATCCCTGGAAGTGTTCAAGGCAACCTGGTTTAGTGGAAGGTGTTCCTGTGCATGGCAGGGAGTTTGGATCTAGATGATTCTCAAGGTGACTTCCAACCGAAACCATTCTATGATTCTGTGATTCTTTTTAAAACCCAAGTAGTTTCTGAAATTTTGGAATACGGATCTTGTCCCATCTAGGTGGGGCTCCCTTCAGGATGCACTATATTCACTCACAATTATAGATAAGGATTTAGGCCTTCCTTGTTCTTTCTATTGATCCTTTTCATTCTCTTCTTTATCTTGTTCTTACCCTTTGAAACTTGAAAAGAGCTGATGAGCTAAATAATGAAGAGAGGGCATGAAATCTCAAGTACAATATGGCAGGATGTGTTAAAGATTTGACCTAACAATACCTGAAAAAATATGTGGTCTGATATTACAATTTAATTTCCTTCTAAATCTGTAAAAGGAATAGAACTAATTGATACGAATAAACTGGCATAGTTTTGTTATATATATGTACTTATTTGAACAATACAAAATATACTTTAGACTGATTGAAACTGCTGTCTTATCTGTCACACAGACTTCATGGCAACTTGATAACCAGCACAATCATGGAACAGCAATAGTTATGAAAGTGATTTGTAACCAGTAGGTGAGGACAGACTTTATAATCAGGTAATTTAAAACCTTTTTATTTTCATTTCATTTTCTCTGTAGACTGCTGATCTCCATTAAGAACAATCGAGGTAGGACACCTTTTGTTATTTGTTTTCAAGACTTCACTGGCTTAGCTCAAGTGGGAGAACTTACAAGTCTGGGCATTGCTGGAGTAGGACCATTCTTCAGAAATGCACCTCTAATTGACCCAGTTCTGAAACTTTTGAATTTCTGAAGTAAAACATGGGAACATGACCCCTTTCTGAATTTATATATATATATAGTAATTCATGTGCAGGATAGACTCATAAAATGGTTTGTGTTGGAAGGACCTTAAAGATCACCTTGTTCCAACACCCCTGCCAAGGGCAGGGACACCTTCCACTTGACCAGGTTACTCAGAGCCCCATTCAACTTGGTCTTGAACATTTCCAGAGATGGGGCGTCCACAGCTTCTCTGGGCAACCTATTCCAGTGCCTCACCATCCTCACAGGAAATAATTTCTTCCTAATATGGGGAAAAAGTCCTCTGATCATCTTCATGGCCCTCATCTGGGCTCACTCCCACTATTTTTATTATGCTCATATCAGTGACCAGAAAAAAAGTACAAACTAGTCTTTATTTTGGTGTTTAATTCACTCCAGGTATAAATCTAGATACCAAAAGTACAGCTGGTGAGTGGGATGTTCTTCCATTTACTTCTCTTTCTACGAGCACCTAAATCTTTTCCCCATACCAGACCCGGTGCGTGACAGGAAGTAGTGTATTAAATTTTGCCTGATCTGATAGCACACAATGGACTGGTAACCTCGAAACAAAGACTCTTCCATTAGGTAAATCATCACATCCTTGTTCAAATTCCAGTGAGACAGAATTTTCTTTATTCATTTGCCATCTTGAGATGAGCAGGTGTCAAACTCCAACCATTATTTTTCTGCTTTAAAGCTTCCCTTTTATAGAGGTGTATAAGGGAAAACATATTGTCAGGCTATAATCACTCTACTGGTTTTTGTAACCTTTTTTTAAGTTTAAATACCTGATACATACTTTTGGATAATAATAATAAGTCAAATTCAACATTGAGTGTTCTGAATTAACAGGATATAGTGCTTTGGGGAAGTACCCATAGCTACACTTACACTATGAAAAATGGTTTGGAGTAGAAGAGGTTAAGCCAGAGGGAGAAAAAAGATGAATAAAATTATAAATACCAGTTTGTATTTTATGCTGAATGTATGTCTTATGTTCTCTGCAACAATTAACATGCTGTATTGCTGACAATTGTCACACTGCAGGGAAGCTTGATCCCTCCATGAAGGACTGCGCTTGAGAAGCAATGGGATGGCAAATTAAAGTGGTAATAAAGAAAGTAAAGTCTTACTGGCAAAAGATCTTTGTCTGATCTAAGGTACTGAGAATCTGGGCTCACATGGAAAGTGAAATCAGACTACAATGAGGTGCATCTTAGTGTTTTAAAGATAAGATGACTTTAAAAAATTCTTTGCTAAATTTGTATTTCTGAATTTCCAGACAAGTTGTCCCTAAAGGGATTTACCCAGAGGTATTGGAATTTGACCTGTAATTCCACTGATGGAAACAGCAGTTCTCCATATAATCTTACCTGGCTATCTGCCCTACAGGGCACAATATCACATCAGTACGCCGTGGGACCTGGTCAGGCTCAAACAGATCTGTCCAGCACATCTCAACATAAATTTACATCACTGTAACATCTCCCTCCTCTTCCTCACTTGCTAGTGATTTTTTTTAAAGTAAGGTCAAATGTTACAGAGTTCTTCTTAGCTCATCTGTCGCCATCTGTCTGGATCTTTCACATGTACAGGAAAATGTACTATGTAAAATAATCCTTACTTTATGAGCTCATCATGAAAGAAAAGTGATAAACATAATGAACAAGGGCTTAATCCCATTTGTACAGAATAATCTAACACAGGAATTCACTCATTCATTTCTTAATTCATGAGGTTTCTAACTCAGAAGTTCTCTAAATCATAAGTTGCGTACTCATGCACCTTTGAACAAAGTAGTTGCCTAGCTGATGGTGAGAATGCTCATCCTTCCTCCTCCCCCATGATGCAGGCACCCCCTGTATTCCACCAAAAAGCTTTGAGAGTCCAGTTGGTACTGGATCCACTTCAAATTTTTTTGGGGTAAGCTGATGTATTTATACCTTCCAGTTTGGAAGTCTGATCTGTTTCCATCCATTTTTAGTGGATTCGAAGGAAACTGCCAGACAACTGCAAATGCAAGGATTCTGCAGGAGATCAGGCGTGGTGGGTGATAGTGGCGGCACAATGACCTTTAGACATTGCTGCCCAATCATACACTGCCTATGTGTTGCCCTCGTTTTGAGCTGATGGCACTGTTCCCAGCACAGGCCTTAGCATGAGCTGTGAGACAGCCAAAATTTGAGCAAGATTTGAGTGAACAGTCGTACTCAATGTAGACAGAATTTTCTGATCATTGTTCCGCTGTCAGTGGTAGGGCTACTCAAAGAAAGGTCTGCATATTCCTCTGATTGAGACAGGAGTATTATTTGCGAAACCAAATTAGAAACAAAAGTTCTGGGATAATTTTTAGAAATAGGACTTCAGCAGCCATTCTTTTTTTTTCCTGGCAAACCGTATTTACTCTTTAGAAACAGAGTTCAGCAATATGCAGCCTAATGGCATTTAATTTATGCCTTATTTCATTACCAAATCACATTGGTGAGTGCAATACTTGCATTGCTATATATTAGATATATATTAGATGTAGATGAAAATACAGTATCTTAACCATAACTGAACAGTTATGTGTAACTTTCCTCCAGAAGAAGCGCTGCATTCAAATTAGGCCTGTTCTTATTAATGACAGTGCAATTCTGCAAATTTGTTTTAAAAGACGTGAGAAATGTTCATTGGAACATGTGCTCTATTGTCTCTGCAGAATAATCACTGTACTTAAAGTCTACTTGCATAGCTAAATATGGGTTTTTATTACAGGGATCCAAATTAATATTTTTTCAGTACTCAAAAGGAGAGATCCCACTTCCTCTTTCCTCCATCTTCCTTTTCTAATCAAACACTGTTTTCACCTTCTGTTAACTCTGCCACTTGTCTGCTTGTATTGTGAATTTATTTAAGCTAAACACACACATATATTTTTGCTCAGTTAGTGAATCGAGTCATCTTAGCATGTGATCAAGGGAGTAGTGCCAAAAGCTGGGAAGAGGCAACTACACAATTGAAAGCACAGAGATCTCAGGTGCAAGGTGGCACACACACACACACACACACACACACACACACACACACACACACACACACACACACACTCACTCCATGAAAACTTGTTATTACTGAACTTATTATGGTAGGCAAAGTTACTACTGGAGCAAGGCATTGTGTTGCCATTGATTTTACTATCAGGCATCATGGCACATAGTTTTTGCATTCAAGACTCTTGTCTAGATTTGAATAAAATTTGTTTAGTTTTCTTTTATAACAATTGCCAACAGCCTGTAAGTCAATCCTTGCCAGTTTATTTTGTAATACACTTATGTAACCCAGTACTGTATTGGTAATTTTTTCCTAAAAAATGGGAAAAATCTTGCAGTCATTTGTGCTGATTATAAAGAGCTTAGGTGGGGGAAAGCAGAGAGAAATAGGTCTTACTGTTAATGGGGGACACTGTCAAAATAAGTATTCAATATAGAAAGCAGAGTTACACAAAACCATCAAAACACCCATCAGCTCCCTTGGCTTACTAAAAAAATGCATGTAAAATACAGCAGTTGCAGAGATATTCAGTAAGTGTATCTTCTGAAATATTGATAACAAAATTTTCAAAAAGAAAATAATGGGCCAAAACTTCTTCTTTCACCTTCCCTTAGGTGACTCCTTTAAGCTCAATTCTCTCTAAGAGCTTCAGGTCAAGGTCAACCCTTTATATCTCTAAAGTGTCAGAGTATAGCACAACTACAGTACTATTTTCAGGGCAAAGGGCAAAGAACAGACCTATTCTGAGCACTGAGGAGATAGCAGTTGCAACCTTAATAAAATTAAGGCAGGCTCTGCCATTCCAGGATTGTGATAGCTGACTCAATGCTGTTCCAGGGAAAGAAGAATAATTACTTATTTCCCTGCAATGAAATGAAGGAGCACGTTCCTTACCAGATGCATTCCAGGAAATACATGAAGTCTGAAATTACAAGCAAATTTGAATTAGGGAAGTTTTACCCTTTTATCCCATATCCTTCTGATACAGATGCACAAAAACCCAAGATGATACAATATATAAGCATTGCAGTATAGCATACGTATGTGCAGCAAAGGGAACAGACTTTCCAAGATATTTATTGTAACTAAAATCTAGTCAGCCAAGGGGTCAGCATTGCGGCTGCCTCAGTGTAGAGTTCTGCTGCTGTGCAATTATTCTCACTGGGAAGCAGGGTATGTTACTGAGAGTGGAGTCTGAGCTGATGTCAGCCAAGACTTGTATTTTTGTATGGCACTGAGCTGCCCTCTGTAGACACAGCAGCTTACTCAGAACTAGCTCCAGCTTTGCTGTGGAAAGCTGCCTTCTGTGATGGAGACATATCCAAAGTTTCAGGCTTTGGACAGGAGGATATGCTTTACAGCCCGAGTCAGGTTCCACTGTACTGCACCATTATCTGGGTGAGTCTATTGCTCACGTAACGAGCTATTAATTGAGCACATCATGGAAAGCACCATGAAGCAAGTTCATCTCTGCTGTTTGAAGCAGTATAACCCAAGTACTTAAAAGAGGCCTAAAGTAGTCAGGGACTCGTTAGACGTGAGAGAGGTCAGGTTGCACGTATTTACTGGTAATACCCAATTAATCAGTCAGCATTAACTTACCCATAATTGAGATAAAGCAGATAAGTGGATGGGCACAGCATTTCAAAGGAGTTCTAACAGTCCACTAACTCAGCACATTACTTGGTTTTGGTAAAACACATGAACCATCAGCCCAGTGGAAATATGAGAGATACAGACTATAATCAAGAAACTGATAAACAGAGAAGCAAAAGGAGAAACTCAAGTCAGAACAGTGATTTTAAAGCAGCCACCCTACCATTAAAGCTGACAGAACTGTTGAGTAAAATCTGAAAAAAGGGGCCCACTGCTCATTGAAAAGTCAGAAGTCACAGAATATCTAGCAAAGGATATTTCACTGAGTCCAGCTGGACAGAAATCTTGATATTCCCCGTTGCACAAAAGCATAATGTACAAAACTCACAACAAGTTGAAAACAGAGATACTGTTATTTTTTTTACTGCATATTAAACATGCTGCATATTAGCAGGTATTCGCACTAAGGACATTCAAAGATGTATGCACAGAACAGGCAGCTAGCCCCAACACCTATTTTGTTTCTTTTCAGAAGGCATTATTCCGTGAAATCCTACAGTGTGAACTTTCAGGTCTGTGGAATTCCAATCCATCAATATAATCATATTCAGATGTGTAAAGTGACTTGTAGGGTTTTAATCTGATAACAGAATATTTCCATGTGAAATCAGATTTACATCACTACTGTGTGGCATTGTTGCAAACTTTGTGGTGGAGAAACGAAAAGACAACAGAAATACCAGCAAAACCACACCAGACCCAGATTTTGGGTTTGTCAAGCACACTTAGGAGGTGCTACATGAAAGGAAAAATAATGTGTCAGAAACAACAGACCAGATTCAAAACCAGTTAAGACATACTCAAACCCCCGTAATATCATGTCTAAAAGGAAATGCATCAACAGAGGAAAAATGTTTGCCAGGCTCTAACACACAAGTAAAGACATAACTCAGGTGGCACAACAGGTTTAAGAAACTCAGTAGCAGCATTTACAAAGTTATTATGTAATAGAAATAATGTATATTATGTTCAATATATTTTAAATATCATCTTTCAGAAGGATGCTTTTCTCTCATAATTAAACTGAACTACAAGTAAAAGATGTGGGTCATCCTTACACATTTGCTGCCCAGCTATTTCTTTGGACTTTTCTAAAAGTACGAGTCACCTTCTAGTAAGAGCTAATAGTTTAAAAATTTTTTTAAGATCGCTTTCCATTTTCCTTGATTAATTGCACAATACTGCTCATCAACACATGAATGAACCAGAATTTGAAGTTCTGTCTCATGATCTAGGGTCTAGTACTATACATGTAACTACTGGCAATAAATAATTTTTTAAAACTTGAACAAATTATTTCTTGCAAGGTTATATGTATGCCATGATTTGTAAATGTTCTCGTATAAATGTTGAGCTTCTTCTGAATAGAAGCATTTTCCCATTCATCATCTGTACACATCACATCACCATTTTTTAGCCAAGTTCACATTACAATCCAACTAAAAATCAAAATTTAAAAAAGTGATCAATAAAGAATCTAGGTGTCTGAGTGATTCGTTTCTGTCTCTACCTATGTCTCTATTTCATTTCACATAAAGTCCCTGGGGTAAAAAATGTCTGTGCTTGCCAGATCAGATGAGGATACTTAGACCCTTGGTTTTTACAAAAGAAAAGCTGAACAAGACTCTTACTTAGATCCTATAGGAAATTTTTAATAGGCTGTGGAAAGAAGTCTAAATCATTATCACTTGCAAATCCAGATACAATGACATAAAGTAGGTTGCCTAAATTCACTGGCTACCTCAAAAACCGAGCTGACCAGCCCTGCTCCCTATCCCAGTCAGTGCTTATGAAACTGTAGGTGCTAAAGGAGGGATGGCTGTAATCAGGCTGTGTCTGTGGTCTTTAGCTATGTGCTGCCGATGCAGAAGCAAGTCCCTGCCATTTAACTTAATGCAGGGCACGTGACAGGATTCCGTGTCACCAGATACAAGAAGTGAAACCACATCCCTCTACCATTACTATGCACCTTAGGAAACCAAGCCAGGGTATTTTGGTAAAGTTATATCAGCTGAAAAACTGTGCCTAGAACAGGAAATTGTTTTTTACTTTTTCTATAAAAATGCAATGCTTCAGCCAGCTTTAAGAACTGGATGAATCCTTTGAAGTCTGACCTTAAGTATGGAAGCAGAGGTGCTCTGTTACAGTACACACAACCGGGAAAAGCTAAACTATCTGAGTGCCCTAGTGACAGCAGAGCTGTGGGACCTCTAACAATTCCAAGAGATGAAAAGAATTTTAAAAAAAGCCACCATTGTTCTCGGTTTGCATGATGTAAACACAAAAAACCCCATCTGTAAACACAGAGAAAGGATTTCCCGCAAATTAGGTGGGGTAATCAAAGCTTGTATCTGAAACAAATTGAGCCAAAAATGCAAGAATTCTTAGGACATTTAGACTCTTGTACAAGGGGATGTGCCTGTGTCTGTATGTGCACACGTGAATAAAATCCTAAGTGCTTCCTACCTCTTAATTGTTGCAGAGGTCATAACAGTGTTTGCAGCACAACAGCAGTTTCCTGTTACTAATATTTACATATTCTCTTTTTCAAAGTATGAAACTCTGGAGCAGGAACAATCTTGGTTTTACTGTCTGAATCACTAAATGTACTATCAGTTGTCTTACTAGACGTCACTGAATTATATTACTGATATCAGAAAGTAATAACATATTCATTTTGATATTTTAATCAACATACACTGTGGTCTCAAGAGAGTACCCTGTAACAATTCGTATTGCTTGCAATGAGCCCTCAGATCAGCAGGAGCTGGTCTGTGCAGACTTGGCAATGATTAAATGCAGTTCATGTGAAAGTTTAAAAATGCATTCTTTATAAGCTAGCTAAACACATACTAAAATGGAACTGAATTGTATACTTTAGGAGGCTTCTTAGTAAATGGGAATGAGAACTTCCTGAAATACATGATTTTATGAGAAATCCCTACAGCATAGTAGGAAAGAACCTTATTTAGCTAAGATGGCTTATGAGTTCCCCCTTTCTCAAATCTCATGCCTTCCAGCTGCAGATGACCAAATTTCCAGCACTGTGACTCTTCAAATCCCACTATGGGTGAAATGTTTCCATTCGGATCCCAAGTTTCTGCTAGGAGAGATGTCTGGACCACTGGATCTCTTCTTCTCAGAGCACCAAATCAAGGAAGTTCTGATTCAAAACCAGACATTGGACAACAAGAAATGCTCTTAAGGCTGTGCCTCTTGTTGAAGGATGGAAAAATAAAGGTCAAAATCTCAAGTTCTCATGAAAAACTCTGATACTGGGTTTGTTCAGCATTTCTGTAATTATGATCTTGCTAAACAAAGATCTTTTGTTAAACAATACTAAAAATCTTACATTTCACATCCACATGGAGATGGAGAGAGACTAAGTCTCTAAACTCTTATGTGGTTCCAATCAGTGTTGCACCATTGTGAGCACATCAGTCTTACAGTTAAAGAAAAGCCCTAGTTTATTGCTCAAGCAGAAGCCCTTGGCTGCTTTTGGATTTCTCAAAGTGAATTACTGAACTAGTTGAGTTGAACACTAGTTCAACATTTTTTTTTCTTTTAAATAATATAATCTTTTGCTCTATTGGTGCAAGAAACAAAAGCACGAATTTTCCTTAAGTCCTGAAAGGATACAAGTTAGTGACTTGTCTACATACCTGCCGAATCTTGGTTTTTTTCAGGAGACAGCATTTACCTGAAATCTGTCTCAGTTGTTTCTTTGCTCACAAAGACCATATCATCACAGTTATATTAGATGATTAGTGAAATACATTTTTTTACTGAGGCAAATTCTCCATTTTCCCACCTGTCATTGCACACAATTTGTAATTGCTGTCATCCAAGCTGTTTTAACTTATTTAGCACCTGCTGAATCTGCATTCAGACTAAATGGCAGAGTCCTGAAAGACAATGCTGATCTCTGAACTATCCCAAGTGAATTTTCTGTGGTCAATAAAAAATTGGGTTTAGATAGGCTCCAGATCCATTTGCAAGGACAATTGGAACGAAACAGCTGCTCGTCTCCGTTTCCTGGCCCAACCAGAATCACCTCCAGAGCTCATGACAATGAGAGGAACAATACCATCTTAATTACTCTTCACACTGGTCCCAATGTGTCTGACTGAGTTTTCTAATTACCATGCGACAGTAAACAGCACAATTTACACATATATGGTGTTCAGTACTGATTGCTTCCATCTACTGGAGAATGCTATAGCAGAGAGCAGCAGACTATACTGAGAATCTATATTCATCATAGAACCCTTGTCTGCCTCACAATCACTCACAGATCATAATTATTTGTTAGTTATGCCCCATAGCACTCTGGTATGTCCATGCCTTTTCCTCATCATTTTCCATCAGAAAAACTGAAAAACTCTGTAAAGACTTTTTCTGCTAGAGCTGTTCATTATGGTTCCACACCTTGGGGCTAGGTGGATACAAAGAATGACAGAAATAACTTATAATCATAGAATTATGGGATCATAGAATATGCTGAGTTGGAAGGGTCACGGTCATCGAGTCGAACTCCCGGCCCATGTTGAAGACAGAGGCAAAGAATACATTAAATACTTCTGTTTGTCTCTGTCCCTGTTTGTGAGACAACCATCTTCATGCTGTAATGGGTTCTAACTGTCTTTGGCCATCAACTGATTTGAAAAAAACCCTCTTTTTATAGCCCCTTCACAATTCTTGACAGCCTCATCTCTAATTGAGCCTTGGCCGCATAATTTTTTTTTTCTCCCTACACTGGCAAGTAGCATATCTGTATTCTTCCCATGCCACCTGACCTTGCTTTTGTAGTTGTACTGTTTTAGAAATCCTTCTCCTCTTTCTCATGGAGAATAGAGATAAGCTGCACCTCTTGTACTTTCTTAATCTCTGTGTTTAATATTAGGTGCTGTATAGCTGTGACCAATGACTTTGGGAGGTGGATTCTCTGCTGACCAATTGTTGCTGGATTATTAATGGATATATAAAGAAGTTTCTGTGAATAAAACTCTCTCTTTCGCCATCTTGGAGGTCTCTGCCTGCTTCCTTGCCAGCTTCCTCTGCCTGCGGCCGCGAATCCTGCGAATATTATGAAATTCTAAGCCACATGCTTCCACTGGACATAACCATCCTTTTCTGTCCTATTTCCAAGAGAAGATCCCTGTTCAGCCAAGCCATTGTTCTGCCTTATCTGCTTGACTTGTGACATTTAGGAATAACCCATCTTTTCATAGCATAAAACTACTCAGAGCTGCCATTAAATGATTCTTTTTTTGAGGGCAAAGAAAAAAATCAGAATTAATTCTTCAAATAATTCTTCAAATACTATGAATGAATACTATATGAAATATATACTATATACTCTTCAAATACTATAATGAAACACTTCTGTGGCATTTTGCACTTAAACCATTCCTGCACTAAGGCAGGATTTTTAATTCTGATTCAAATGAAGTAATGTTTATCACACAGCCAATCTTTGGAAAATAAGCAACTCTGTCTTCCCTGGAGCAGTATGTTTGTTCACATACTCCACATTGAGTGTAAAGCTCACAGTAAAACAAGCTCAGATGGGATCAGGATAAAAAGTATGAATGTAAAGAATAGGAAGCACTCATACAAACAGCTCTGTAAACAGATTTTAGAGGCTGTGAATAGCAACAGGAACTAGCTGACCACTAGTAGCCAAGTACTCCTGCTTGGTAGTAGTAACTTACTTGCTTATCTCAGCAGCTGAGCGATTTACACATTAAGCATGGGTTTGTACACCAAGGGAAACACTATCATGTCCAGAACAAGCAGTGAATTCCAACAAAGTTCACATGTATTCCAAATATTCCTTCCAGGAAATCAAGATGTGTATGAACATGTGTTAAACACTTACCTAGAGTGGGAAAGGCCAGTCTGTTGTGGCAGTGGATAACTTATTGGTGTCTGCCAAAGTTTAAGCTCTCTTTGTTTTTCAGGAACTTGACACTACCAGTGTCAGGAAGGTCAGACAGCCAACTGTATAGAATTTGTGTGAAGAGACTAGTCTAGAAGCCAATGACCTGTCATATTTTCAGTCCAACAACAACTTGAAAGACACAATGTTCACCAGAAATACGTCATTGACGCCGCAATATTCATCCAGATTGGCAAGTTGCACAGGACCTAGAATGGATTGAGTTGTCACGGAGCATGGTCGCAGCAAATCATTTTGACATCTTGGGCAGCTTGCCACGTCTTACCTAGGAGAACTTTTGCTTTCTACAAGCCTGTTTTGAGCAGGTGTGAGGAGAGTTCGAGGCGAGGCTGGCACAATTTTTCTACCTCCTGTCCCACTCCACTCAGAGAAGCAAATCTTCAGCACTGCGCCTGAAATAACAGGAGTGATCCATGTTTGCTGGGGTTGCGGAAGATACCTATGAGAGTAGGGCAGCTGATCACTGTTCAGGAGTCAAAGGGATCTAGCTGGTTCAAACCCAGTTTGCCTTTACAGTTGCAGTGTCCACATGGAAATGACCTGTTACAGAATGCTGCTCACCAGTAACCCACCGTGCCTCTGTCATGTTTATCACAGCAGATGGAGCAGAACACTGTGTGATCTGTCTGTAACCATTGTGCTGGATTCCACTCATTTTTTGTTGTCTGACTTGGTTTGCACAATGCTTGTTGTGCACACTCCCACTGCCCAATGTGCCCGACCAACTGTATTTACATTATAAATTCATTCAACCTTGAAGCTCTTCTGTCTTTAGCAAAGTGTCCCTTCTATTGGTCTTATTGGTGTCTTGGTTCTATTACACTATTTCTTTTTCATAGTCAAGTCAAGCAGTCAGGAGTGAATTATGATGAACACACATACTTGTTGCCAACATATATAATGTGGAGAGTAACTTGTGAATCAGGATGACCCGCAAAGGAAGGCATTGGCTTTGGACTAAGCCAAAACCAAATCATTTTACAGAGCTGGCATTCTCTAAATCAAAGAAGTCTATTGATTGTCGAAATGTTTGCTTTTTTTTTTTTTTGAACTCTATACCCCAAGGGTCATAAACAGAGAAAAATCTTCATCTGTGGTATACCAGTGTTTCGTCTGCATATGGGAAGTTCACCTACAATAATGAGATATATAGGAAAGACCAAGACATAATACAGTGCCACATCTACAACACTCAAAGACCAAGATTCCAGAAAAAAAACCATGTTTCCTTTGACTGCTGCTTGATGTGTTTTGCAGAAGCTCAGGAGAGCAAGTAAGAAAGAACCTTGCACAAGGGAGTAGGAGAAAAGCAAGCCTGGTAAGTCAGAAAGGAGAACTGAGTAAAATGAGACAAAGTTAAAAAAAGAGGAATGAATTGTACCCACTCACACTTATTTCAGCTTTTCATCAGTATACATTTTATTTTCATAGAAGGCATGTCTTAGGAATGCTCAATGTCTTCTTGGCTTAGTGTACTGTTTATCATAGTTTAATGATAAGTGTTATCACATTTAATGTTATTTTTCTGCACATTCATGCATAGTTTGTAATACAGGTCTTGTAACAAGGTTGAAGTTTCCATGTTATTTCAGAGTCTCTGAATATGTTATGATGATGAAATAAAAGGAGGATCAATGACTTAAAACAGTAAGAAGAAAATGTCAAGTCTTTTATTCATCGGATAGCAATACCAAAAAATTAAAACTGATCTTATAAAAATCTTGTCCTAGGCTTTCATAGCACTATGTACATTCAAGTGGATACTTTGGTATGTATGTTAAGAAGTTGTTTGTCTTTGCATCATCATTCATTACCCCTTCCCTCTGCCCCTGCTTTTCTTTTTCATGGCATTAGAGCTATAAGGCAAAAAGAAGAAAAAGTTACCTTCCTCACATGCATAGATACTCTCCAGGTGGGATATGAAGCATCACAGTAAAAATTGGTTGCCCTTCCAACCTGGAGAAATGAATGGCCATTAATAAGCTGGATGTTCCTGGATGTGAATACTGTAAAGGCACATATTGACAGTGTATTAGTGAAAAGCTGAGAACTATGTGCACTCTTGGATTCAAAAATATTCCTCACCATTCTCTGTATGTCTGTCTTTAAACCTGTCACCTGAATAACACCCTTCTCAGAGAATCAGAAGTCAACTAGACAGAAAGGAAGAGATGAAGCACCATGATCCGGGACAGAGTGGGACATTGTTTCTGCTTGCAGGTACTTACAGAAATAGGGAAGTGGCAACAGGCAGTGTGCAGGACAGCTGAACAGAAGCCAGGATGCAGGCAAGGTGGTAGGAAAGGCACTAATGCATGAAACAAAAAAAGGCTGGAAAAATATGTTAGTGCCATTAAGTTATTTAAACCTCCCAACTCTCCTACGCTGAAGTTGAATACCCCAGTATCAATTTCTATTTACTGGATTTGACCCCATGCATCCATTTTGTCCTCTGCTTGTTGTTCAGGTTGATTCGTCAGTGTTTTCCAGGGTCTTCTAGTTTCCCACATGTCTTTAGGGGTTTCTGAGATCCAATGTGTCTGACATTCTCGTATTTGTATTACAGACACTACCAAAGCCCAGTCAGCAAGATATCATCAAACTTTTTGTAAAAACACTAGATCATTGTAATTCTTATAAAAAATCTATTTATGAAATATTTGGTAAAATGATTTAATCCCATGTATTCCTTCATCTGTGTAATGGTGACTATTTATACAACTGCAGATCAGCTAAAATAATGCAGATCATTCTGGTGAGAAAAAGTCTCCCCTCCAAGCTTCTCAGAATATGACTCCATCCAACATCATATACAGCAGATGAAGCACCAAGAGCTCTGGTTTGTGAACTCCTTATGAATTAGGCACAACTACATAAAAGTCTTCAGATCAGTGTTTAAACAGCACAATAACAATTTCTGTACCATGCCTCCAGGACAGGAACGGTGACATGGATGGAAAGAAAGCCTAGAAGCAGCAAAACAAAATAGAAAAACAGTGGTAGGTTTTGACAGTCTTGCAACATGACATATTTCGCAATGCAGAATCATCTATCCGGATTTTGGCACAAGAAAACCTGTAATATTATTTGAATAAAATTCCAATCATAAAAGCACAATTTAATGTCAGATAATTTACAATAAAATATGTGAATCTGAAAGTAAGACTTCATAAAATCCATCAACTCTAAGTAACCAACAACAGTTTTCAAATGTGGGCAAACTCCAGTGACCTCAGAACTAAGCATGCTCTGAAATATGTTTGTCCTTAACCCTTAGCAACCCTGTAACAGCTTTATTAGTTTTATACTATCACATATTTCTAAACAATCCAGCAGACTCAAAAGGAAAATATTCAGAAAAGAATTCGTGCTCAGATATGGAAAACAGGTGACACACTTGTAAAGTTGTGTGTTACGTACCTACATAGGAACATATTTGGGTTTTACTGCTGTGTGTTCATATAGCGCATTACGGTGGTGCTAATTTATCAGCCCATAAGCGGCTACTGCCATCTACTGGAAAAATTATTAAAACACAGAAATTACATTATACTGCCAGCAAGGGATCTGGAGTACAATATCCTTTCTGGAATAAATTCTCAACATGTTATTGCATATAAAAACTGCTACAAGACTATTATCAGGGGCTGTTAGATTAGATACAGATGCATTACAGGTATGAAAATATAAACGAAAGAAATTTAGCTCAGTTCCTTTTCAGAATTGTTACTAAAGTTTTCTTTAAAAATACCAAGTGACTGTAGCTGCTTTCATGCCCATACACTGCACCACGCAGCTGTGGCTGCTGCTGTGTTGCCTATCATCCCTGTGATTCCACTTGACCTGTGAGACTCAGAATCTAAATTTATACACTGAAATGGTGCAGTATTTCAAGTATCTCATGTTACAGTAGTCCCAAGGAAACCAAGTTCTTAATTTACTAATTGCATGACACTCATAAATTGTTTCTTTTTGGCTAAAAGTGGTGATTTTGCAGTTGTCAGTCTGACATATAAGAATCTGATTTTTAAAATTATTTTTAAAATTATTTTTCAAAATACACTTTCCATTTTCTGATCAGGTTTAACCAGGACCTTGGTTTTGCTTGAGAAAAAAACCCAACAACTAAGTGTCCTGACCTGGCACTGTCTGATAACTAACTGAAACAAAAGAGCAGCATCTGCTGAGTAACCATGACTCCTTGCTCTAACATTTAAGAATATTTGGAGATTTCCTCACAAAGGTCCAATCCCACCTGATCTTTATTCATTATCCTAAAAATCACCAGAAACACCATAAGGTTAAATGCAGTGGTATGAAATTATTTCATTTGCAAAACAAAAGACATTGAATGCCACTCAGAGCTCAGATTACAGATTTAATGCTGCACAGCTTCAGCTAAGGCAGTGCTGACAGGCAAAATGTATTAACACCCCTGGCAATGATGTCAACACTGAGCTAAACATGGTGTCCCGTTGGCTTGGATGTGAGCATACGACTTGAGCAGACATCAGAAAAACACCTCTCTCACAGGGAAGATGAGACAGTCTCCACTCACAAATTACTGTATCTGTGTTTTCTGGTTGGTAGGTGCAGCAGCTCTGCAGAGTAGAATGGCAAAACTTGTGTGAAGAAACAGAAATGACAATTATTTGTACCTACATTTGGATTTCTTGATTGCTGCACACCCCAGGATACCTGTAAAGCTTTATTACTGAGAATTCAAAAATAAAAGAATAGATGTGACTATATTTTTCAAATTTCACAATTTTTCAAAAGAAGAATAGTGGTTATCAAGTCCAGATTCCTCCATTTGCAACAGAAAATCCTTACCACAAGGACCACACAATCCAAGCATTTTTATGCTAACTGGTTTTAGGGTGGCAGTTGTTTCTAACCACTTATTTTACAATTTCAGTAAGAAATACTTTTCCTTCCCATCCTCTCTTGAAGCAATATGGCACAAAATGTCTTATGACCTGCTTTAGTTTCTTACTAATAGCCTTAATCAGCCTACAGCTGCTGTCAAATCACTTGAAAAAGGGAGTGAAAACTCTGGTATGCTGCTCATTTGGATAACCAACTCCTCTGGGCTTTTATCTATTAGAAATATTTAGAAAAAAATGTGTTAAAATACTCAGTTGTACCACTGCTTTCTGGTTATTTACACTTCACTCTTCAAAATGTATTCACTCCTTTACTCAATTTAATCAATTCTGACTTCATATTCACAAAAGTATACAGAATTTTATTAATGGTTATCAAAGCAAAGTATTATCTCTGGCAGGTAATTGAAATTGCCAAAGAACTCAAGAGAGAAATTAACAATGAAAATAACAGCTTGATCTATTTATATTTATATACATATACACATACATATATATATATGAAGTATATCCATATATGTACATATATGTACATACTAGAACTGAAGTCAGAATTTAATGGAAATTGGTGCATTTTAATTTACTACATGATTTCAGTCATGAAATGAAGATTTTAAAGAGATTTTTAGAGCAATTAGGCACATGAAACTCATGGAAATAAAAGAAAAATTCTAGCACTTACCTTCCCTAGACTCTTTAGAAAACCCTGTCCCCAGATCAGTGCAAGTGCATACCATAATATGACAGTGAAGATTTGAATTTTTTACACCTTTCAGTGTTCTGGTCCAGACCCTAGGGTATACTGATTCACTGCTGGTAAATGCCACCTGTAAAATGTGTCGAAATGGCCTTGGCCAGATCACATTTTCAGGACAGCCATATTCTAAGGAGAAAATTGAATTTTTAAAAACTATGTAGTGTCTGTTTAACTGGTGTAAGAAAACAGCTGAGTACCTAATGTACCCAATCACTGGAAACTAATCCCTATATCGGATACTCTTCAGTGACCTAAACCGACTAGAGCAGTCCAAACATCACTCACTCCTGACCACTATTACACACGGCTCAATCAGAACTTCAAGCATGCAGCAATTTTCTGTCACATCTAAAATGAAGAGGGAAAGAAAAGGAAAAAGCCCCACCTCGATTTTTACTAATTCTTCACTACAATGGAAAATACAGATCAGAACTGAGAATTAGTCCCCAACATTCCAGATTTATTTTCTCTCTAGACACCAAACACAACACAGTAAGCTATACATTCAGCTTTGCAACTGAAGAATTTAGAATTCTGAAATGATTTCTCAAGTCTCTAAATTATTTTTGGCATTGTATCGACCTGCAAAAACATTCCCTTTTTATTAAAATGAAGGCTTATATCAGGTGAGTCAAGGAAATATATTGATACTTACATGAGGACAGACCAAGAGAGATGGAGTTTAGTTTAGTTTAGTTAAGTAGAGAAAACTCAAGGGAGATCTTATCAAGTGTTTATATATATCTGAATGGTGTACAGAATAGCAGAGTCACAGAATGGTCTGGGTTGGCTGGGACCTTAAAGATCACCTGGTTCCAACCCCCCTGCCATGGGAAGGGATGCCACCCACTAGCTCAGGGTTCTCAGGGCCCCATCCAACCTGGCCTTGAACACTTTCAGCAATGGGGCATTCACTACTTCTGTGAGCAACCTACTCTAGTGCTTTACTACCCTTTGAGGAAAGAATTGCTTACTAACATCTAATCTAAACCTGCCCTCTTTCAGTCTAAAGCATTGCTGCTCCTTGTCCTGTTACTGTCTTCCTATATAGAACCACAGAATCATAGAACCATAGAATGATTTGGGTTGAATGGAACCTTCAAAGATCCAACACCACCCTGCCAACAGAAGGGTCTCTTTTACCAGATCTGGCTGCTAAAAGTCTTATCTTTCTCTATCTTTCTTATTTATTGAAAGGTTACAGTACACTAAGGTCTCCCTGAAGCTTTTTCTTCTCCAGGCTGAACAGCTTCTTTCAGCCCTTCTTCTTTTTATCAACAGGAGAGGTGCTCCATCCTCCCTCTGACGATTTTCATGCCCTCTTCTGGACCTGCTCCAACAGATCCATTCTTTCTTGTATTGAGGACTCCAGAAGAGGGTGCTGTACTCAAGTGGGGTCTCATGAGACCAGAGTAGAGGGGCAGAATCACCCCCTCAACCCACTGGCCATGCTGCTTTTGATGCAGACAAGGATAGGGTTGCCTTTCTGGCCTGCAAGTGCACATTGCTGGGTCATGTCCAATTCTTCATCTACCAGTATCTATCCTCAAACCCTTCTCCACTGATCTGCTCTCAATCCCTCCATTCTCCAGTCTGTATTGGTATTGGGGAATGCCCAAACCAAGTTGTAAGACTTAGCTTTGTTGAGCTTCATGACATTCACACAGGCCCACTGCTCAAGCCTGTCAGAGTCCCGCTGGATGGCATCCCTTCCCTCCTGCATCAACTGCACCACTCAGCTTCACGCCATCTGCAAACCTGGTGAGTAAAAATTCCACTGTATATGAAGATGCAGCCAGACTCTTCTCAGTGGTATCCAATGGATGGACAACAGGCAATGGGCATAAACTGAAATTCAGGAAATACCATTTAAACATAAGAAAAAACCCCATTGTTAAGGTGAGGTCAAACACTGGATCAGGTTGTATAGAGAAACTGCTGAGTTTTCATCCTTGGAGATGTTCAGAAATGACCAGACAATGTATTAAGGAACTTGTTTTAGCCAACCTTGCCTTGAACCAGGGGGGGATGGGGATTGGGCACATGGCTTCAAGAGATCCCTTCCATGACATCCAAGAAACAGTCTCACACCGAGCAAGGACTGGCTCCTAGTCTGGTATGGCGACCCTCAGAAACAGACACAAGAGTGAATTCCATTCACTTACACAACCCTCAAAGTTGCTACACTTTGTATGATGATTTTATGCTTTTGTAGTGTCAGATATTTTTAGGTGCCTTTAATATTCCTGTCTTTTTCCAACCCACACTGGTAATTGTTTCCTGGAATATGAGATAAATGATCAAAAAATAATGAGTTTGAAACTGAGGTAACATATTTGTAGCTGTTTTAATGCCAGTATTTTCAATCCACAGATTTTTTAAAAAACATTTTGTAGACTTTTTTAACCTTTACCTAATATCTTCCAATCCTCCGTTTTTCATCTGGCCAATAAATCTGGGGTTAGGATTTTCTTAACTTTTCCCCTAAATTTGACTCTTAAGAGAAAAATGTGGTCTTTTGTCTTGAATACAGTGTGTCGTCTAGCTTTACTGTCAGTCTAGTGAGAAATTGTTTTCCTGTAGGCCTTTCACAGCAAGAAATTCTTTAGCGCACATTTTTCAAAGGCAAAAACAGCAGGTAAGGAATCAATCATCAAGAAAAAATACTGCCCATTGGGTCCCACTTTACAGCAATGCCTTTGGAAATTTCCTTGCATACACTTGCATGAGAGCTGCAAATGAATGTTAGAATAACAGACAGAGATTAATTTTAATGGCTACGCATTCTTGACAGCTGAACAAAAAATTAAGCACACAGGAAATCAGCACTTCGTGAACACCAGTTGTCCTGAGCAGAGGGAAGTTGAGCACAACCAACAGACTGCTGTTATGGGGCTAAGATAATTGACATTAGAATCACATGTTCAGATGGTGAAAATTCTGGTACCTAGTACAGTGTTTGAGGCTCTATATAGGCAATTTAATGAATCTGTTCCTTTTTTGCATTAATTTATTCAGAGTAGATAATATGTTGACTGCAGTAAAAATTTCTGAGAGAAACTACCTATACTGCTCTGACAAACCTAGCATTTAGCACATGGTTCAGAACTGTGTATGCTTGCAAAAACATATCTCCACTATGAAAAAAAAATCTTCCCAGAAATACCTTACCATGTCTGTTTTAACATAATGAGTTATACTTGGCTGACATGCAGTTGTTGGAGAAATCCTACTAGAGACAATATAAACAGTCCAAGACATTATCATCTTAAAACTATATTTAAAGAGAAGCTTTTGAACACTGGCAGAACATCAAAATACTTTCTCCCAAGCCTCCTTCACAGAATAATGAGCATTAATCTCTTTAAAAATCTGCATTATTTGTACAACCATGGGAAAAAAAACCCCACCAAACAGAACATGGATTAGCAACATTAACCCTTCAGTGTATGAGCAAAATGCAATTTCTACACAAATGCAAGAGATTTATATTTCTGTGTCACTCTAAAAAAAAAAAAAGAACTCTGCATAAACCCACTTTCTTTTCTTGTGATCTTGTTTTTTCTATTAGCAATTTTCAACAGCGACTTAAAGTCCTCTTTTGACTGTGCTTTATTTCAGGGACTTCTTAGCAGCTTTATATGGGGTGGGGCTTGTTTTTAATAGGAATACAAAGGTTTTGGATGTCAAAAAGTTTTGGGGAAAGTAACATTTCACATTCCCCTGGTTAATGTTCAGTTGAAGGCACTGTGGGAATTAAATAGACTAAACTTGTGAGAGTATCTTTTGTTTTAACACTCTTGTACTGCAAAATTCTGTAAAGGTAGAGATAAGTTACTATTCTATATCTAAACAGTATTAACTTTTAAAATATTAATGATCTGTAAATTTCTTAGTCTTCATATCCATTACTATGATGAACCACGGAAACATTGAACATCAAAAAAAAAATTTGATTAGCACTTCCACTGCTTAAAAATAGTTCAGATGCGCTACATTACATGATCAAGTATTGCTGAAAAGCAGGAGATTGGTAGACAAAAATGGGGCTGACTACCATACCCAATATACTTGGTATATTCACTTCTAGACATTACTTTATAGAATATTTTTCTCCTGTTCCTGGCAAAATTCATGTGGTTAGAATAAAATGGGAACAAACTACACCTGAATTTAGGGTGAATGGGCAATGTACATAGTCAATACGCTCTCTCAATTTCATCCACTTTAATACTTACAGAACTTGATTTGAGATTAGCATTAGACTAAAATCTGGAGAAAACTTTGACAGACCTGTGCCAAAAGCCTCCTGCCTGGCTTAGTTAGGATAGACAGTGGTCTAAAACTGTCATCCAATGTCTGAAAGTTTTCCTTGGCCATAAGAAAAGAGAAGAAATCCTTTCTGGGCCTACTAGCAAAAAAGTGTTAGATTGATTGCTTTGAAGATGGTAACATGACAAAAAACCTGACTCTAATTTTAGAAGTTATTTTAAAGGTGATTATTTTTATTTGACCCTGCTGTTTTCAAGTTTCACTTCTGAGCTTTTATCTTGCACTCTAATGTAAATGAAAACATTACATGTTAATCTCAATGTAATTGATAATGGCTTTACTAGATTGATGAATATACTCCGTTAGCAATAAAATACTATTCCATTTTCAAAAACTGAACAAGAATTGAAAACAGGTTACGTGGACAATCAGCCATATATTAAAATGGTGACAAAATTAGGCCCAAAACAGCTAACATAAAAAATGGCAGGTAGCCTAAAGTAGATCAAATAAAAAAGGTAAGATGTTTGAGCAACAAAATACCTTATATTATAGAGAACATTTATGTTTACTATGAACAATGAAATTAAGGGAAAAATCCTTAAAAAATATCTCCTAATAAGCAGAAAGAACACAAAGAAACTGAGACAGGATGCAAGGAAACAGCATAAAGCTGTGTCAGGGGAAGGTCAGATTGGGTATTAGAAAAGAGATTGTCACTGCAAGAGCAGCCAAGCACTGGCACAGGCTCCCCAGGGAAGTGGTCATGGCCCCAAGCCTGTCAGTGCTCAACAAGTGTTTGGACAGCACTCTGACACACTGTTTAACTTTTAGGTTGCTCTGTGTGGAGATGGACTTGACTATCATTGCGGGTTCCTTCCGACTCAAAGTATCCAAGGATTCTGTGGGTTTGGATTCACTATACAGGTATTTCAAGTGACATGAATATAATCTAAAGAAAGGTATTATTTAATGCATAGGAATTAAGAGAAAAAAGCACACAAGTCAGATGTTTAACACAATGATGGATATTAATGCTGCAAATACTTCTCCCTTTGAGTCTCTTTTCTTCCTTCTTCCTAACATCCCTTAAACCATAAACAGCCAAAGATACACTATACAACCTACATTTCAAACTATATAGAAATATAGTAACAACCCATCTACCCATTAACATAACCATACATGTTCTGGCCTTCTGTCCCAATTCATACTATTTGCACTGATTTTACACTTGCCAGTTCTTAAGGCAGAAGATAATGTGAGAAGATTAGATCTTGTGAGGAAATTTGGCTTCTTTTCTCTTTAAGAAATTCACCACTACTCAGAATCAGGCTTTTCATCTGTTCTTTATCATTAATCCAGTTCCCTTTAAACCAACAGAAAGACTCCCTATTGATACTGAAATGTATCAGATTCATAGTCAAAATAATGTAAATATTTTGGGAACATCAACAGAAATAAAACCAGTTAGACAATCAGTGCTCAAGAGTTTGTCTTTATGTCAATGTTTTTAAAAGGCTGGCAGTACAAGCAGGTAACAAGACAAGACACTTTCATGGCTGAAGATGGTAATGCAACACGCCTACAGTTTAGAGGACTTTAAGCACCAGTTTATTAAACCCGAGTATAAGTTTGCTGTTTTAATCTGAAACTTCGTAAAACCTGATCAGCGCATTCACAGACCATAAACGTATCATAGTTCAAAATGTTCCCACGGCAGTTTAAAAACTTCAGGAAAGCCATCAAGTTAAAACGTATTTTATTTTCTGTCATAAGGCAATTTTACACCAGAAAGTAATTACTTCCCCATCACCAACAAATAAAATATTTCAAGCGAACAGCTCACGACGGGCAGCAGCGCTGCACGCCCAGGGGCTGAGGGAGGGCGAGCGCAGGGATCCCGCCCGGGCTGTCCCGGCCGCGGCTCCCCGCCGGGGCTGCAGCCCCGCGCCAGGCCGGCAGCGCCAAGGCCGCCGCTCCCCAGGCGCACACCGGGCC